>CM076186.1:39136200-39364367 GCA_038277355.1 Encarsia formosa | reverse complement strand
ATCCCCCAAGCTGCAACAAACCCAGAACACCGAGCTCGCGAGGCTTTTTTTATAAATAAATAAATAAATGATCCCCCGAGCTTCTACAACCCCATTACGCCGAGCTCACGAGTTTTTTTCAGAAATGAATAAATAAATAAATAATCCCCCAAGCTGCTACAAACCCATAACACCGAGCTCGCAAGGCTTTTTTATAAATAAATAAATAAATGATCCCCTGAGCTTCTACAACCCCATAACACCGAGCTCACGAGTTTTTTTCAGAAATGAATAAATAAATAAATAATCCCCCAAGCTGCTACAACCCCATAACACCGAGCTCGCAAGGCTTTTTTTATAAATAAAGAAATAAATGATCCCCCGAGCTTCTACAACCACATAACGCCGAGCTCGCGAGTTTTTTTCAGAAATGAATGAATGAATAAATAATCCCCCAAGCTGCTACAACCCCATAACGCCGAGCTCGCAAGGCTCTTTTTTAAATAAATAAATAAATGATCCCCCAAGCTGCTACAACCCCATAACACCGAGCTCACGAGTTTTTTTCAGAAATGAATAAATAAATAAATAATCCCCCAAGCTGCTACAACCCCATAACACCGAGCTCGCAAGGCTTTTTTTATAAATAAATAAATAAATAAATAATCCCCCAAGCTGCTACAACCCCATAACACCGAGCTCGCAAGGCTTTTTTTATAAATAAATAAATAAATGATCCCCCGAGCTTCTACAACCCCATAACACCGAGCTCGCGAGTTTTTTTCAGAAATGAATAAATAAATAAATAATCCCCCAAGATGACAACCCCATAACACCGAGCTCGCGAGGCTTTTTTTTAAATAAATAAATAAATGATCCCCCAAGCTGCTACAACCCCGTAACACCGAGCTCACGAGTTTTTTTCAGAAATGAATAAATAAATAAATAATCCCCCAAGCTGCAACAAACCCAGAACACCGAGCTCGCGAGGCTTTTTTTATAAATAAATAAATAAATGATCCCCCGAGCTTCTACAACCCCATAACGCCGAGCTCACGAGTTTTTTTCAGAAATGAATAAATAAATAAATAATCCCCCAAGATGACAACCCCATAACACCGAGCTCGCGAGGCTTTTTTTTAAATAAATAAATAAATGATCCCCCGAGCTTCTACAACCCCATAACACCGAGCTCGCGAGTTTTTTTCAGAAATGAATAAATAAATAAATAATCCCCCAAGATGACAACCCCATAACACCGAGCTCGCGAGGCTTTTTTTTAAATAAATAAATAAATGATCCCCCGAGCTTCTACAACCCCATAACTCCGAGCTCGCGAGTTTTTTTCAGAAATGAATAAATAAATAAATAATCCCCCAAGATGACAACCCCATAACACCGAGCTCGCGAGGCTTTTTTTAAAATAAATAAAAAAATGATCTCCCAAGCTGCTACAACCCCATAACGCCGAGCTCACGAGTTTTTTTCATGAATCAATGAATGAATAAATAATCCCCCAAGCTGCTACAACCCCATAACGCCGGGCTCGCAAGGCTCTTTTTTAAATAAATAAATAAATGATCCCCCAAACTGCTACAACCCCATAACACCGAGCTCACGAGTTTTTTTCAGAAATGAATAAATAAATAAATAATCCCCCAAGCTGCTACAACCCCATAACACCGAGCTCGCAAGGCTTTTTTTATAAATAAATAAATAAATGATCCCCCGAGCTTCTACAACCCCATAACACCGAGCTCACGAGGCTTCTTTTTTAATAAATGAATAAATGATCCCCCAAGCTGCTACAACCCCATAACACCGAGCTCGCGAGGCTTTTTTTTAAATAAATAAATAAATGATCCCCCAAGCTGCTACAACCCCATAACACCGAGCTCACGAGTTTTTTTCAGAAATGAATAAATAAATAAATAATCCCCCAAGCTGCTACAAACCCATAACACCGAGCTCGCAAGGCTTTTTTATAAATAAATAAATAAATGATCCCCTGAGCTTCTACAACCCCATAACGCCGAGCTCGCGAGTTTTTTTCAGAAATGAATAAATAAATAAATAATCCCCCAAGATGACAACCCCATAACACCGAGCTCGCGAGGCTTTTTTTTAAATAAATAAATAAATGATCCCCCAATCTGCTACAACCCCATAACACCGAGCTCACGAGTTTTTTTCAGAAATGAATAAATAAATAAATAATCCCCCAAGCTGCTAAAACCCCATAACACCGAGCTCACGAGTTTTTTTCAGAAATAAATAAATAAATAAATGAATAATCCCCCAAGCTGCTACAACCCCATAACACCGAGCTCGCGAGGCTTTTATTTAAATAAATAAATAAATGATCCCCCAAGCTGCTACAACCCCATAACACCGAGCTCACGAGTTTTTTTCAGAAATGAATAAATAAATAAATAATCCCCCAAGCTGCTACAACCCCATAACACCGAGCTCGCAAGGCTTTTATTTAAATAAATAAATAAATGATTCCCCAAGCTGCTACAACCCCATAACACCGAGCTCACGAGTTTTTTTCAGAAATGAATAAATAAATAAATAATCCCCCAAGCTGCTACAACCCCATAACACCGAGCTCGCAAGGCTTTTTTTATAAATAAAGAAATAAATGATCCCCCGAGCTTCTACAACCCCATAACGCCGAGCTCGCGAGTTTTTTTCAGAAATGAATGAATAAATAAATAATCCCCCAAGATGCTACAACCCCATAACGCCGAGCTCGCGACGCTTTTTTTTAAATAAATAAATTAATGATCCCGCAAGCTTCTACAACCCCATAACGCCGAGCTCGCAAGGATTTTTTTTAAATAAATAAATAAATGATCCCCCAAGCTGCTACAACCCCATAACACCGAGCTCACGAGTTTTTTTCAGAAATGAATAAATAAATAAATAATCCCCCAAGCTGCTACAAACCCAGAACACCGAGCTCGCGAGGCTTTTTTTATAAATAAATAAATAAATGATCCCCCGAGCTTCTACAACCCCATAACGCCGAGCTCACGAGTTTTTTTCAGAAATGAATAAATAAATAAATAATCCCCCAAGCTGCTACAAACCCATAACACCGAGCTCGCAAGGCTTTTTTTATAAATAAATAAATAAATGATCCCCTGAGCTTCTACAACCCCATAACGCCGAGCTCGCGAGTTTTTTTCAGAAATGAATAAATAAATAAATAATCCCCCAAGATGACAACCCCATAACACCGAGCTCGCGAGGCTTTTTTTTAAATAAATAAATAAATGATCCCCCAAGCTGCTACAACCCCATAACACCGAGCTCACGAGTTTTTTTCAGAAATGAATAAATAAATAAATAATCCCTCAAGCTGCTACAACCCCATAACACCGAGCTCGCAAGGCTTTTTTTATAAATAAAGAAATAAATGATCCCCCGAGCTTCTACAACCCCATAACGCCGAGCTCGCGAGTTTTTTTCAGAAATGAATGAATAAATAAATAATCCCCCAAGATGCTACAACCCCATAACGCCGAGCTCGCGAGTTTTTTTCAGAAATGAATGAATAAATAAATAATCCCCCAAGATGCTACAACCCCATAACGCCGAGCTCACGAGGCTTTTTTTAAAATAAATAAAAAAATGATCTCCCAAGCTGCTACAACCCCATAACGCCGAGCTCACGAGGCTTTTTTTAAAATAAATAAAAAAATGATCTCCCAAGCTGCTACAACCCCATAACGCCGAGCTCACGAGTTTTTTTCATGAATCAATAAATGAATAAATAATCCCCCAAACTGCTACAACCCCATAACGCCGAGCTCGCAAGGCTCTTTTTTAAATAAATAAATAAATGATCCCCCAAGCTGCTACAACCCCATAACATCGAGCTCACGAGTTTTTTTCAGAAATGAATAAATAAATAAATAATCCCCCAAGCTGCTACAACCCCATAACACCGAGCTCGCAAGGCTTTTTTTATAAATAAAGAAATAAATGATCCCCCGAGCTTCTTCAACCCCATAACGCCGAGCTCGCGAGGCTTTTTTTTAAATAAATAAATAAATGATCCCCCAAGATGCTACAACCCCATAACGCCGAGCTCGCGAGTTTTTTTCAGAAATGAATGAATAAATAAATAATCCCCCAAGATGCTACAACCCCATAACGCCGAGCTCACGAGGCTTTTTTTAAAATAAATAAAAAAATGATCTCCCAAGCTGCTACAACCCCATAACGCCGAGCCCACGAGTTTTTTTCATGAATCAATAAATGAATAAATAATCCCCCAAGCTGCTACAACCCCATAACGCCGAGCTTGCAAGGCTCTATTTTAAATAAATAAATAAATGATCCCCCAAGCTGCTACAACCCCATAACACCGAGCTCACGAGTTTTTTTCAGAAATGAATAAATAAATAAATAATCCCCCAAGCTGCTACAACCCCATAACACCGAGCTCGCAAGGCTTTTTTTATAAATAAAGAAATAAATGATCCCCCGAGCTTCTACAACCCCATAACGCCGAGCTCGCGAGGCTTTTTTTTAAATAAATAAATAAATGATCCCCCAAGCTGCTACAATCCCATAACACCGAGCCCACGAGTTTTTTTCATGAATCAATAAATGAATAAATAATCCCCCAAGCTGCTACAACCCCATAACGCCGAGCTTGCAAGGCTCTATTTTAAATAAATGAATAAATGATCCCCCGAGCTTCTACAACCCCATAACGCCGAGCTCGCGAGTTTTTTTCAGAAATGAATAAATAAATAAATAATCCCCCAAGCTGCTACAACCCCATAACACCGAGCTCGCAAGGCTTTTTTCATAAATAAAGAAATAAATGATCCCCCGAGCTTCTACAACCCCATAACGCCGAGCTCGCGAGTTTTTTTCAGAAATGAATGAATAAATAAATAATCCCCCAAGATGCTACAACCCCATAACGCCGAGCTCGCGAGTTTTTTTCAGAAATGAATGAATAAATAAATAATCCCCCAAGATGTTACAACCCCATAACGCCGAGCTCACGAGGCTTTTTTTAAAATAAATAAAAAAATGATCTCCCAAGCTGCTACAACCCCATAACGCCGAGCCCACGAGTTTTTTTCATGAATCAATAAATGAATAAATAATCCCCCAAGCTGCTACAACCCCATAACGCCGAGCTTGCAAGGCTCTTTTTTAAATAAATAAATAAATGATCCCCCAAGCTGCTACAACCCCATAACACCGAGCTCACGAGTTTTTTTCAGAAATGAATAAATAAATAAATAATCCCCCAAGCTGCTACAACCCCATAACACCGAGCTCACAAGGCTTTTTTTATAAATAAAGAAATAAATGATCCCCCGAGCTTCTACAACCCCATAACGCCGAGCTCGCGAGGCTTTTTTTTAAATAAATAAATAAATGATCCCCCAAGCTGCTACAACCCCATAACACCGAGCTCACGAGTTTTTTTCAGAAATGAATAAATAAATAAATAATCCCCCAAGCTGCTACAACCCCATAATACTGAGCTCGCAAGGCTTTTTTTATAAATAAAGAAATGAATGATCCCCCGAGCTTCTACAACCCCATAACGCCGAGCTCGCGAGTTTTTTTCAGAAATGAATAAATAAATAAATAATCCCCCAAGCTGCTACAACCCCATAACACCGAGCTCGCAAGGCTTTTTTCATAAATAAAGAAATAAATGATCCCCCGAGCTTCTACAACCCCATAACGCCGAGCTCGCGAGTTTTTTTCAGAAATGAATGAATAAATAAATAATCCCCCAAGATGCTACAACCCCATAACGCCGAGCTCGCGAGGCTTTTTTTTTAATAAATAAATTAATGATCCCCCAAGCTTCTACAACCCCATAACGCCGAGCTCACGAGGCTTTTTTTAAAATAAATAAAAAAATGATCTCCCAAGCTGCTACAACCCCATAACGCCGAGCTCGCGAGTTTTTTTCAGAAATGAATAAATAAATAAATAATCCCCCAAGATGACAACCCCATAACACCGAGCTCGCGAGGCTTTTTTTTAAATAAATAAATAAATGATCCCCCAAGCTGCTACAACCCCATAAAACCGAGCTCGCGAGGCTTTTTTTTAAATAAATAAATAAATGATCCCCCAAGCTGCTTCAACACCATAACACCGAGCTCACGAGTTTTTTTCAGAAATGAATAAATGAATAAATAATCCCCCAAGCTGCTACAACCCCATAACACCGAGCTCGCGAGGCTTTTTTTTAAATAAATAAATAAATGATCCCCCAAGCTGCTACAACCCCGTACACCGAGCTCACGAGTTTTTTTCAGAAATGAATGAATAAATAAACGAATAATCCCCCAAGCTGCTACAACCCCATAACACCGAGCTCGCGAGGCTTTTTTTTAAATAAATAAATAATTGATCCCCCAAGCTGCTACAACCCCATAACACCGAGCTCGCGAGGCTTTTATTTAAATAAATAAAAAAATGATCCCCCATGCTGCTACAACCCCATAACACCGAGCTCACGAGTTTTTTTCAGAAATGAATAAATAAATAAATAATCCCCCAAGCTTTTACAACCCCATAACACCGAGCTCGCAAGGCTTTTTTTATAAATAAAGAAATAAATGATCCCCCGAGCTTCTACAACCCCATAACGCCGAGCTCGCGAGTTTTTTTCAGAAATGAATGAATAAATAAATAATCCCCCAAGATGCTACAACCCCATAACGCCGAGGTCGCGACGCTTTTTTTTAAATAATTAAATTAATGATCCCGCAAGCTTCTACAACCCCATAACGCCGAGCTCGCAAGGCTTTTTTTTAAATAAATAAATAAATGATCCCCCAAGCTGCTACAACCTCATAACACCGAGTTCACGAGTTTTTTTCAGAAATGAATAAATAAATAAATAATCCCCCAAGCTGCTACAAACCCAGAACACCGAGCTCGCGAGGCTTTTTTTATAAATAAATAAATAAATGATCCCCAGAGCTTCTACAACCCCATAACGCCGAGCTCACGAGTTTTTTTCAGAAATGAATAAATAAATAAATAATCCCCCAAGCTGCTACAAACCCATAACACCGAGCTCGCAAGGCTTTTTTTATAAATAAAGAAATAAATGATCCCCCGAGCTTCTACAACCCTATAACGCCGAGCTCGCGAGTTTTTTTCAGAAATGAATAAATAAATAAATAATCCCCCAAGATGACAACCCCATAACACCGAGCTCGCGAGGCTTTTTTTTAAATAAATAAATAAATGATCCCCCAAGCTGCTACAACCCCATAACACCGAGCTCACGAGTTTTTTTCAGAAATGAATAAATAAATAAATAATCCCTCAAGCTGCTACAACCCCATAACACCGAGCTCGCAAGGCTTTTTTTATAAATAAAGAAATAAATGATCCCCCGAGCTTCTACAACCCCATAACGCCGAGCTCGCGAGTTTTTTTCAGAAATGAATGAATAAATAAATAATCCCCCAAGCTGCTACAAACCCATAACACCGAGCTCGCAAGGCTTTTTTTATAAATAAATAAATAAATGATCTCCCAAGCTGCTACAACCCCATAACGCCGAGCTCATGAGTTTTTTCATGAATCAATAAATGAATAAATAATCCTCCAAGCTGCTACAACCCCATAACACCGAGCTCGCAAGGCTTTTTTTATAAATAAATAAATAAATGATCCCCTGAGCTTCTACAACCCCATAACGCCGAGCTTGCGAGTTTTTTTCAGAAATGAATAAATAAATAAATAATCCCCCAAGATGACAACCCCATAACACCGAGCTCGCGAGGCTTTTTTTTAAATAAATAAATAAATGATCCCCCAAGCTGCTACAACCCCATAACACCGAGCTCACGAGTTTTTTTCAGAAATGAATAAATAAATAAATAATCCCTCAAGCTGCTACAACCCCATAACACCGAGCTCGCAAGGCTTTTTTTATAAATAAAGAAATAAATGATCCCCCGAGCTTCTACAACCCCATAACGCCGAGCTCGCGAGTTTTTTTCAGAAATGAATGAAAAAATAAATTATCCCCCAAGCTGCTACAAAACCATAACACCGAGCTCGCAAGGCTTTTTTTATAAATAAATAAATAAATGATCTCCCAAGCTGCTACAACCCCATAACGCCGAGCTCACGAGTTTTTTTCATGAATCAATAAATGAATAAATAATCCCCCAAGCTGCTACAACCCCATAACGCCGAGCTTGCAAGGCTCTTTTTTAAATAAATAGTTAAATTATCCCCCAAGCTGCTACAACCCCATAACACCGAGCTCACGAGTTTTTTTCAGAAATGAATAAATAAATAAATAATCCCCCAAGCTGCTACAACCCCATAACACCGAGCTCGCAAGGCTTTTTTTATAAATAAAGAAATAAATGATCCCCCGAGCTTCTACAACCCCATAACGCCGAGCTCGCGAGGCTTTTTTTTAAATAAATAAATAAATGATCCCCCAAGCTGCTACAACCCCATAACACCGAGCTCACGAGTTTTTTTCAGAAATGAATAAATAAATAAATAATCCCCCAAGCTGCTACAACCCCATAATACTGAGCTCGCAAGGCTTTTTTTATAAATAAAGTAATAAATGATCCCCCGAGCTTCTACAACCCCATAACGCCGAGCTCGCGAGTTTTTTTCAGAAATGAATGAATAAATAAATAATCCCCCAAGATGCTACAACCCCATAACGCCGAGCTCGCGAGGCTTTTTTTTAAATAAATAAATTAATGATCCCCCAAGCTTCTACAACCCCATAACGCTGAACTCACGAGGCTTTTTTTAAAATAAATAAAAAAATGATCTCCCAAGCTGCTACAACCCCATAACGCCGAGCTCACGAGTTTTTTTCATGAATCAATGAATGAATAAATAATCCCCCAAGCTGCTACAACCCCATAACGCCGAGCTCGCAAGGCTTTTTTTTAAATAAATAAATAAATGATCCCCCAAGCTGCTCCAACCCCATAACACCGAGATCACGAATTTTTTTCAGAAATGAATAAATAAATAAATAATCCCCCAAGCTGCTACAACCCCATAACACCGAGCTCGCGAGGCTTTTTTTTTAAATAAATAAATAAATGATCCCCCGAGCTTCTACAACCCCATAACACCGAGCTCGCGAGTTTTTTTCAGAAATGAATAAATAAATAAATAATCCCACAAGATGACAACCCCATAACACCGAGCTCGCGAGGCTTTTTTTTAAAAAAATAAATAAATGATCCTCCAAGCTGCTACAACCCCATAACACCGAGCTCACGAGTTTTTTTCAGAAATGAATAAATAAATAAATAATCCCCCAAGCTGCTACAACCCCATAACACCGAGCTCGCGATGCTTTTTTTTTAAATATATAAATAAATGATCCCCCGAGCTTCTACAACCCCATAACGCCGAGCTCGCGAGTTTTTTTCAGAAATGAATAAATAAATAAATAATCCCCCAAGATGCTACAACCCCATAACGCCGAGCTCACGAGGCTTTTTTTTAAATAAATAAATTAATGATCCCCCAAGCTTCTACAACCCCATAACGCCGAGCTCGCGAGGCTTTTTTTAAAATAAATAAATAAATGATCTCCCAAGCTGCTACAACCCCATAACACCGAGCTCACGAGTTTTTTTCATGAATCAATAAGCAAATAAATTATCCTCCAAGCTGCTACAACCCCATAACGCCGAGCTCGCAAGGCTTTTTTTTAAATAAATAAATAAATGATCCCCCAAGCTGCTTCAACCCCGTACACCGAGCTCACGAGTTTTTTTCAGAAATGAATAAATAAATAAACGAATAATCCCCCAAGCTGCTACAACCCCATAACACCGAGCTCGCGAGGCTTTTTTTTAAATAAATAATTAAATGATCCCCCAAGCTGCTACAACCCCATAACACCGAGCTCACGAGTTTTTTTCAGAAATAAATAAATAAATAAATGAATAATCCCCCAAGCTGCTACAACCCCATTACACCGAGCTCGCGAGGCTTTTTTTTAAATAAATAAATAAATGATCCCCCAAGCTGCTACAACCCCATAACACCGAGCTCACGAGTTTTTTTCAGAAATGAATAAATAAATAAATAATCCCCCAAGCTGCTACAACCCCATAACACCGAGCTCGCAAGGCTTTTTTTATAAATAAAGAAATAAATGATCCCCCGAGCTTCTACAACCCCATAACGCCGAGCTCGCGAGTTTTTTTCAGAAATGAATGAATAAATTAATAATCCCCCAAGATGCTTCAACCCCATAACGCCGAGCTCGCGAGGCTTTTTTTTAAATAAATAAATTAATGATCCCCCAAGCTTCTACAACCCCATAACGCCGAGCTCGCGAGGCTTTTTTTAAAATAAATAAAAAAATGATCTCCCAAGCTGCTACAACCCGATAACGCCGAGCTCACGAGTTTTTTCCATGAATCAATAAATGAATAAATAATCCCCCAAGCTGCTACAACCCCATAACGCCGAACCCACAAGTGTTTTTCAGAAATGAATAAATAAATAAATAATCCCCCAAGCTGCTACAACCCCATAACACCGAGCTTGCAAGGCTTTTTTTATAAATTAATAAATAAATGATCCCCCGAGCTTCTACAACCCCATAACGCCGAGCTCGCGAGTTTATTTCAGAAATGAATAAATAAATAAATAATCCCCCAAGATGTTACAACTCCAAAACGCCGAGCTTGCGAGGCTTTTTTTTTAATAAATAAATTATTGATCACCCAAGCTTCTAAAACCCTATAACGCCGAGCTCGCGAAGCTTTTTTTAAAATAAATAAATAAATGATCTCCTAAGCTGCTACAACCCCATAACGCCGAGCTCACGAGTTTTTTTCAGAAATGAATAAATAAATAAATAATCCCCCAAGCTGCTACAACCCCATAACACCGAGCTCGCGAGGCTTTTTTTTAAATAAATAAATAAATGATCCCCCGAGCTTCTACAACCCCATAACACCGAGCTCGCGAGTTTTTTTCAGAAATGAATAAATAAATAAATAATCCCCCAAGATGACAACCCCATAACACCGAGCTCGCGAGTTTTTTTCAGAAATGAATAAATAAATAAATAATCCCCCAAGCTGCTACAACCCCATAACACCGAGCTCGTGATGCTTTTTTTTTAAATATATAAATAAATGATCCCCCAAGCTGCTACAACCCCATAACGCCAAGCTCGCGAGGCTTTTTTTAAAATAAACAAATTATCTCCCAAGCTGCTACAACTCCATAACGGCGAGCTCACGAGTTTTTTTCATGAATAAATAAATGAATAATTAAACCCCCAAGCTGCTTCAACCCCATAACGCCGAGCTCGCGACGCTTTTTTTAAAATAAATAAATAAATGATCTCCCAAGCTGCTACGACCCCATAACACCGAGCTCGCAAGGCTTTTTTTATAAATAAGTAAATAAATGATCCCCCGAGCTTCTACAACCCCATAATGCCGAGCTCGAGAGTTTTTTTTAGAAATGAATAAATAAATAAATAATCCCCCAAGCTGCTACAACCCCATAACGCCGAGCTCGCGAGGCTTTTTTTAAAATAAATAAATAAATGATCCCCCAAGCTGCTGCAACCCCATAACGCCGAGCTCGCGAGGCTTTTTTTTAATAAATAATTAAATGATCCCCCAAGCTGCTACAACCCCATAACACCGAGCTCGCGAGTTTTTTTCAGCAATGAATAAATAAATAAATAATCCCCCAAGCTGCTCCAACCCCATAACACCGAGCTCGCAAGGCTTTTTTTAAAATACATAAATGGTCTCCCAAGCTGCTACAACCCCATAACGGCGAGCTCACGAGTTTTTTTCATGAATAAATAAATGAATAAATAAACCCCCAAGCTGCTACAACCCCATAACGCCTAGCTCGCGAGGCTTTTTTTTAAATAAATAAATAAATGATCCCCCAAGCTGCTACAACCCCATAACGCCGAGCTCGCGAGGCTTTTTTTTAAATAAATAAAAAAATGATCCCCCAAGCTTCTACAACCCCATAACGCCAAGCTCGCGAGGCTTTTTTTAAAATAAATAAATGATCTCCCAAGCTGCTACAACCCCATAACGGCGAGCTCCCAATTTTTTTTCATGAATAAATAAATGAATAAATAATCCCCCAAGCTGCTACAACCCCATAACGCCGAGCTTGCGAGGCTTTTTTTTAAATAAATAAACAAATGATCCCCCAAGCTGCTACAACCCCATAACATCGAGCTCGCGAGTTTTTTTCAGAAATGAATAAATAAATAAATAATCCCCCAAGCTGCTACAACCCCATAACGCCGAGCTCGCGAGGCTTTTTTTAAAATAAATAAACAAATGATCCCCCAAGCTGCTACAACCCCATAACACCGAGGTCGCGAGTTTTTTTCAGCAATGAATAAATAAATAAATGATCTCCCAAGCTGCTACAACCCCATAACACCGAGCTCGCAAGGCTTTTTTATAAATAATTAAATAAATGATCCCCCGAGCTTCTACAACCCCATAACGCCGAGCTCGCGAGTTTTTTTTCATGAATAAATAAATGAATAAATAATCCCCCAAGCTGCTACAACCCCATAACGCCGAGCTCGCGAGGCTTTTTTTAAAATAAATAAATAAATGATCCCTCAAGCTGCTGCAACCCCATGAAGCCGAGCTCGCGAGGCTTTTTTTTAATAAATAATTAAATGATCCCCCAAGCTGCTACAACCCCATAACACCGAGCTCGCGAGTTTTTTTCAGCAATGAATAAATAAATAAATAATCCCCCAAGCTGCTACAACCCCATAACGGCGAGCTCACGAGTTTTTTTCATGAATAAATAAATGAATAAATAAACCCCCAAGCTGCTACAACCCCATAACGCCGAGCTCGCGAGGCTTTTTTTAAAATAAATAAATAAATGATCCCCCAAGCTGCTGCAACCCCATAACGCCGAGCTCGCGAGGCTTTTTTTTAATAAATAATTAAATGATCCCCCAAGCTGCTACAACCCCATAACACCGAGCTCGCGAGTTTTTTTCAGCAATGAATAAATAAATAAATAATCCCCCAAGCTGCTCCAACCCCATAACACCGAGCTCGCAAGGCTTTTTTTAAAATACATAAATGGTCTCCCAAGCTGCTACAACCCCATAACGGCGAGCTCACGAGTTTTTTTCATGAATAAATAAATGAATAAATAAACCCCCAAGCTGCTACAACCCCATAACGCCTAGCTCGCGAGGCTTTTTTTTAAATAAATAAATAAATGATCCCCCAAGCTGCTACAACCCCATAACGCCGAGCTCGCGAGGCTTTTTTTTAAATAAATAAAAAAATGATCCCCCAAGCTTCTACAACCCCATAACGCCAAGCTCGCGAGGCTTTTTTTAAAATAAATAAATGATCTCCCAAGCTGCTACAACCCCATAACGGCGAGCTCCCAATTTTTTTTCATGAATAAATAAATGAATAAATAATCCCCCAAGCTGCTGCAACCCCATGAAGCCGAGCTCGCGAGGCTTTTTTTTAATAAATAATTAAATGATCCCCCAAGCTGCTACAACCCCATAACACCGAGCTCGCGAGTTTTTTTCAGCAATGAATAAATAAATAAATAATCCCCCAAGCTGCTCCAACCCCATGACACCGAGCTCGCAAGGCTTTTTTTAAAATACATAAATGGTCTCCCAAGCTGCTACAACCCCATAACGGCGAACTCACGAGTTTTTTTCATGAATAAATAAATGAATAAATAATCCCCCAAGCTGCTACAACCCCATAACGCCGAGCTCGCGAGGCTTTTTTTAAAATAAATAAATAAATGATCCCTCAAAATGCTGCAACCCCATGAAGCCGAGCTCGCGAGGCTTTTTTTTAATAAATAATTAAATGATCCCCCAAGCTGCTACAACCCCATAATACCGAGCTCGCGAGTTTTTTTCAGCAATGAATAAATAAATAAATAATCCCCCAAGCTGCTCCAACCCCATAACACCGAGCTCGCAAGGCTTTTTTTAAAATACATAAATGGTCTCCCAAGCTGCTACAACCCCATAACGGCGAGCTCACGAGTTTTTTTCATGAATAAATAAATGAATAAATAAACCCCCAAGCTGCTACAACCCCATAACGCCGAGCTCGCGAGGCTTTTTTTTAAATAAATAAAAAAATGATCCCCCAAGCTTCTACAACCCCATAACGCCAAGCTCGCGAGGCTTTTTTTAAAATAAATAAATGATCTCCCAAGCTGCTACAACCCCATAACGGCGAGCTCACGAGTTTTTTTCATGAATAAATAAATGAATAAATAATCCCCCAAGCTGCTACAACTCCATAACGCCGAGCTCGCGAGGCTTTTTTTTAAATAAATAAACAAATGATCCCCCAAGCTGCTACAACCCCATAACACCGAGCTCGCGAGTTTTTTTCAGAAATGAATAAATAAATAAATAATCCCCCAAGCTGCTACAACCCCATAACGCCGAGCTCGCGAGGCTTTTTTTAAAATAAATAAACAAATGAACCCCCAAGCTGCTACAACCCCATAACACCGAGCTCGCGAGTTTTTTTCAGCAATGAATAAATAAATAAATAATCCCCCAAGCTGCTACAACCCCATAACACCAAGCTCGCAAGGCTTTTTTTAAAATACATAAATGGTCTCCCAAGCTGCTACAACCCCATAACGGCGAGCTCACGAGTTTTTTTCATGAATAAATAAATGAATAAATAAACCCCCAAGCTGCTACAACCCCATAACGCCGAGCTCGCGAGGCTTTTTTTTAAATAAATAAATAAATGATCCCCCAAGCTGCTACAACCCCGTAACGCCGAGCTCGCGACGCTTTTTTTAAAATAAATAAATAAATGATCTCCCAAGCTGCTACAACCCCATAACACCGAGCTCGCAAGGCTTTTTTATAAATAAATAAATAAATGATCCCCCGAGCTTCTACAACCCCATAACGCCGAGCTCGCGAGTTTTTTTCATGAATAAATAAATGAATAAATAATCCCCCAAGCTGCTACAACCCCATAACGCCGAGCTCGCGAGGCTTTTTTTAAAATAAATAAATAAATGATCCCCCAAGCTGCTACAACCCCATAACACCGAGCTCGCAAGGCTTTTTTATAAATAAATAAATAAATGATCCCCCGAGCTTCTACAACCCCATAACGCCGAGCTCGCGAGTTTTTTTCATGAATAAATAAATGAATAAATAATCCCCCAAGCTGCTACAACCCCATAACACCGAGCTCGCAAGGCTTTTTTTAAAATACATAAATGGTCTCCCAAGCTGCTACAACCCCATAACGGCGAGCTCACGAGTTTTTTTCATGAATAAATAAATGAATAAATAAACCCCCAAGCTGCTACAACCCCATAACGCCTAGCTCGCGAGGCTTTTTTTTAAATAAATAAATAAATGATCCCCCAAGCTGCTACAACCCCATAACGCCGAGCTCGCGAGGCTTTTTTTTAAATAAATAAAAAAATGATCCCCCAAGCTTCTACAACCCCATAACGCCAAGCTCGCGAGGCTTTTTTTAAAATAAATAAATGATCTCCCAAGCTGCTACAACCCCATAACGGCGAGCTCCCAATTTTTTTTCATGAATAAATAAATGAATAAATAATCCCCCAAGCTGCTACAACCCCGTAACGCCGAGCTTGCGAGGCTTTTTTTTAAATAAATAAACAAATGATCCCCCAAGCTGCTACAACCCCATAACATCGAGCTCGCGAGTTTTTTTCAGAAATGAATAAATAAATAAATAATCCCCCAAGCTGCTACAACCCCATAACGCCGGGCTCGCGAGGCTTTTTTTAAAATAAATAAACAAATGATCCCCCAAGCTGCTACAACCCCATAACACCGAGCTCGCGAGTTTTTTTCAGCAATGAATAAATAAATAAATGATCTCCCAAGCTGCTACAACCCCATAACACCGAGCTCGCAAGGCTTTTTTATAAATAAATAAATAAATGATCCCCCGAGCTTCTACAACCCCATAACGCCGAGCTCGCGAGTTTTTTTTCATGAATAAATAAATGAATAAATAATCCCCCAAGCTGCTACAACCCCATAACGCCGAGCTCGCGAGGCTTTTTTTTAATAAATAATTAAATGATCCCCCAAGCTGCTACAACCCCATAACACCGAGCTCGCGAGTTTTTTTCAGCAATGAATAAATAAATAAATAATCCCCCAAGCTGCTCCAACCCCATAACACCGAGCTCGCAAGGCTTTTTTTAAAGTACATAAATGGTCTCCCAAGCTGCTACAACCCCATAACGGCGAGCTCACGAGTTTTTTTCATGAATAAATAAATGAATAAATAAACCCCCAAGCTGCTACAACCCCATATCGCCGAGCTCGCGAGGCTTTTTTTTAAATAAATAAATAAATGATCCCCCAAGCTGCTACAACCCCATAACGCCGAGCTCGCGAGGCTTTTTTTTAAATAAATAAAAAAATGATCCCCCAAGCTTCTACAACCCCATAACGCCAAGCTCGCGAGGCTTTTTTTAAAATAAATAAATGATCTCCCAAGCTGCTACAACCCCATAACGGCGAGCTCACGAGTTTTTTTCATGAATACATAAATGAATAAATAATCCCCCAAGCTGCTACAACCCCATAACGCCGAGCTCGCGAGGCTTTTTTTTAAATAAATAAACAAATGATCCCCCAAGCTACTACAACCCCATAACACCGAGCTCGCGAGTATTTTCAGAAATGAATAAATAAATAAATAATCCCCCAAGCTGCTACAACCCCATAACGCCGAGCTCGCGAGGCTTTTTTTAAAATAAATAAACAAATGAACCCCCAAGCTGCTACAACCCCATAACACCGAGCTCGCGAGTTTTTTTCAGCAATGAATAAATAAATAAATAATCCCCCAAGCTGCTACAACCCCATAACACTAAGCTCGCAAGGCTTTTTTTAAAATACATAAATGGTCTCCCAAGCTGCTACAACCCCATAACGGCGAGCTCACGAGTTTTTTTCATGAATAAATAAATGAATAAATAAACCCCCAAGCTGCTACAACCCCATAACGCCGAGCTCGCGAGGCTTTTTTTAAAATAAATAAATAAATGATCCCCCAAGCTGCTACAACCCCATAAAACCGAGCTCGCGAGTTTTTTTCAGAAATGAATAAATAAATAAATAATCCCAAAAGCTGCTACAACCCCATAACACCAAGCTCGCAAGGCTTTTTTCAAAATACATAAATGGTCTCCCAAGCTGCTACAACCCCATAACGGCAAGATCACGAGTTTTTTTCATGAATAAATAATTGAATAAATAAACCCCCAAGCTGCTACAACCCCATAACGCCGAGCTCGCGAGGCTTTTTTTTAAATAAATAAATAAATGATCCCCCAAGCTGCTACAACCCCATAACGCCGAGCTCGCGACGCTTTTTTTAAAATAAATAAATAAATGATCTCCCAAGCTGCTACAACCCCATAACACCGAGCTCGCAAGGCTTTTTTTATAAATAAATAAATAAATGATCCCCCGAGCTTCTACAACCCCATAACGCCGAGCTCGCGAGTTTTTTTCATGAATAAATAAATGAATAAATAATCCTCCAAGCTGCTACAACCCCATAACGCCGAGCTCGCGAGGCTTTTTTAAAATAAATAAATAAATGATCCCTCAAGCTGCTGCAACCCCATGAAGCCGAGCTCGCGAGGCTTTTTTTTAATAAATAATTAAATGATCCCCCAAGCTGCTACAACCCCATAACACCGAGCTCGCGAGTTTTTTTCAGCAATGAATAAATAAATAAATAATCCCCCAAGCTGCTCCAACCCCATAACACCGAGCTCGCAAGGCTTTTTTTAAAATACATAAATGGTCTCCCAAGCTGCTACAACCCCATAACGGCGAGCTCACGAGTTTTTTTCATGAATAAATAAATGAATAAATAATCCCCCAAGCTGCTACAACCCCATAACGCCGAGCTCGCGAGGCTTTTTTTTAAATAAATAAATAAATGATCCC
Organism: Encarsia formosa; assembly: GCA_038277355.1. Lineage (NCBI taxonomy): Eukaryota > Metazoa > Arthropoda > Insecta > Hymenoptera > Aphelinidae > Encarsia > Encarsia formosa. Next base: position 39,346,366 of record CM076186.1, on the reverse strand, counting down.
CCAAGCTGCTACAACCCCATGACACCGAGCTCGCGAGTTTTTTTCAGAAATGAATAAATAAATAAATAATCCCCCAAGCTGCTACAACCCCATAACGCCGAGCTCGCGACGCTTTTTTTAAAATAAATAAATAAATGAACTCCCAAGCTGCTACAACCCCATAACACCGAGCTCGCAAGGCTTTTTTTATAAATAAATAAATAAATGATCCTCCGAGCTTCTACAACGCCATAACGCCGAGCTCGCGAGTTTTTTTCATGAATAAATAAATGAATAAATAATCCCCCAAGCTGCTACAACCCCATAACGCCGAGCTCGCGAGGCTTTTTTTAAAATAAATAAATAAATGATCCCTCAAGCTGCTGCAACCCCATAACGCCGAGCTCGCGAGGCTTTTTTTTAATAAATAATCAAATGATCCCCCAAGCTGCTACAACCCCATAACGCCGAGCTCGCAAGGCTTTTTTTAAAATACATAAATGGTCTCCCAAGCTGCTACAACCCCATAACGGCGAGCTCACGAGTTTTTTTCATGAATAAATAAATGAATAAATAATCCCCCAAGCTGCTACAACCCCATAACACCGAACTCGCGAGTTTTTTTCAGCAATGAATAAATAAATAAATAATCCCCCAAGCTGCTACAACCCCATAACACCGAGCTAGCAAGGCTTTTTTAAAAATACATAAATGGTCTTCCAAGCTGCTACAACCCCATAACGCCGAGCTCGCGAGGCTTTTTTTTAAATAAATAAATAAATGATCCCCCAAGCTGCTACAACCCCATAACGCCGAGCTTGCGAGGCTTTTTTTAAAATAAATAAATAAATGATCCCCCAAGCTGCTGCAACCCCATAACGCCGAGCTCGCGAGGCTTTTTTTTAATAAATAATTAAATGATCCCCCAAGCTGCTACAACCCCATAATACCGAGCTCGCGAGTTTTTTTCAGCAATGAATAAATAAATAAATAATCCCCCAAGCTGCTACAACCCCATAACACCGAGCTCGCAAGGCTTTTTTTAAAATACATAAATTGTCTTCCAAGCTGCTACAACCCCATAACGGCGAGCTCACGAGTTTTTTTCATGAATAAATAATTGAATAAATAAACCCCCAAGCTGCTACAACCCCATAACGCCGAGCTCGCGAGGCTTTTTTTTAAATAAATAAATAAATGATCCCCCAAGCTGCTACAACCCCATAACGCCGAGCTCGCGAGGCTTTTTTTTAATAAATAATTAAATGATCCCCCAAGCTGCTACAACCCCATAACACCGAGCTCGCGAGTTTTTTTCAGCAATGAATAAATAAATAAATAATCCCCCAAGCTGCTACAACCCCATAACACCGAGCTCGCAAGGCTTTTTTAAAAATACATAAATGGTCTCCCAAGCTGCTACAACCCCATAACGGCGAGCTCACGAGTTTTTTTCATGAATAAATAAATGAATAAATAATCCCCCAAGCTGCTACAACCCCATAACACCGAACTCGCGAGTTTTTTTCAGCAATGAATAAATAAATAAATAATCCCCCAAGCTGCTACAACCCCATAACACCGAGCTCGCAAGGCTTTTTTAAAAATACATAAATGGTCTTCCAAGCTGCTACAACCCCATAACGGCGAGCTCACGAGTTTTTTTCATGAATAAATAAATGAATAAATAATCCCCCAAGCTGCTACAACCCCATAACACCGAACTCGCAAGGCTTTTTTTAAAATACATAAATGGTCTCCCAAGCTGCTACAACCCCATAACGGCGAGCTCACGAGTTTTTTTCATGAATAAATAAATGAATAAATAATCCCCCAAGCTGCTACAACCCCATAACGCCGAGCTCGCGAGGCTTTTTTTTAAATAAATAAATAAATGATCCCCCAAGCTGCTACAACCCCATAACACCGAGCTCGCGAGTTTTTTTCAGAAATGAATAAATAAATAAATAATCCCCCAAGCTGCTACAACCCCATAACGCCGAGCTGGCGACGCTTTTTTTAAAATAAATAAATAAATGATCTCCCAAGCTGCTACAACCCCATAACACCGAGCTCGCAAGGCTTTTTTTATAAATAAATAAATAAATGATCCTCCGAGCTTCTACAACGCCATAACGCCGAGCTCGCGAGTTTTTTTCATGAATAAATAAATGAATAAATAATCCCCCAAGCTGCTACAACCCCATAACGCCGAGCTCGCGAGGCTTTTTTTAAAATAAATAAATAAATGATCCCTCAAGCTGCTGCAACCCCATAACGCCGAGCTCGCGAGGCTTTTTTTTAATAAATAATCAAATGATCCCCCAAGCTGCTACAACCCCATAACACCGAGCTCGCGAGATTTTTTCAGCAATGAATAAATAAATTAATAATCTCCCAAGCTGCTACAACCCCATAACACCGAGCTCGCAAGGCTTTTTTTAAAATACATAAATGGTCTCCCAAGCTGCTACAACCCCATAACGGCGAGCTCACGAGTTTTTTTCATGAATAAATAAATGAATAAATAATCCCCCAAGCTGCTACAACCCCATAACGCCGAGCTCACGAGTTTTTTTCAGAAATGAATAAATAAATAAATAATCCCCCAAGCTGCTACAACCCCATAACGCCGAGCTCGCGAGGCTTTTTTTTAAATAAAAAAATAAATGATCCCCCAAGCTGCTACAACCCCATAACGCCGAGCTCGCGAGGCTTTTTTTAAAATAAATAAATAAATGATCCCCCAAGCTGCTGCAACCCCATAACGCCGAGCTCGCGAGGCTTTTTTTTAATAAATAATTAAATGATCCCCCAAGCTGCTACAACCCCATAATACCGAGCTCGCGAGTTTTTTTCAGCAATGAATAAATAAATAAATAATCCCCCAAGCTGCTACAACCCCATAACACCGAGCTCGCAAGGCTTTTTTTAAAATACATAAATGGTCTTCCAAGCTGCTACAACCCCATAACGGCGAGCTCACGAGTTTTTTTCATGAATAAATAATTGAATAAATAAACCCCCAAGCTGCTACAACCCCATAACGCCGAGCTCGCGAGGCTTTTTTTTAAATAAATAAATAAATGATCCCCCAAGCTGCTACAACCCCATAACGCCGAGCTCGCGAGGCTTTTTTTAATAAATAATTAAATGATCCCCCAAGCTGCTACAACCCCATAACACCGAGCTCGCGAGTTTTTTTCAGCAATGAATAAATAAATAAATAATCCCCCAAGCTGCTACAACCCCATAACACCGAGCTCGCAAGGCTTTTTTAAAAATACATAAATGGTCTTCCAAGCTGCTACAACCCCATAACGGCGAGCTCACGAGTTTTTTTCATGAATAAATAATTGAATAAATAATTCCCCAAGCTGCTACAACCCCATAACGCCGAGCTCGCGAGGCTTTTTTTAAAATAAATAAATAAATGATCCCTCAAGCTGCTGCAACCCCATAACGCCGAGCTCGCGAGGCTTTTTTTTAATAAATAATTAAATGATCCCCCAAGCTGCTACAACCCCATAACACCGAGCTCGCGAGTTTTTTTCAGCAATGAATAAATAAATAAATAATCCCCCAAGCTGCTACAACCCCATAGCACCGAGCTCGCAAGGCTTTTTTTAAAATACATAAATGGTCTCCCAAGCTGCTACAACCCCATTACGGCGAGCTCACGAGTTTTTTTCATGAATAAATAAATGAATAAATAATCCCCCAAGCTGCTACAACCCCATAACGCCGAGCTCGCGAGGCTTTTTTTTAAATAAATAAATAAATGATCCCCCAAGCTGCTACAACCCCATAACACCGAGCTCGCGAGTTTTTTTCAGAAATGAATAAATAAATAAATAATCCCCCAAGCTGCTACAACCCCATAACGACGAGCTCAAGAGGATTATTTTTAAATAAATAAATAAATGATCCCCCAAGCTGCTACAACCCCATAACGCCGAGCTCGCGAGGCTTTTTTTAAAATAAATGAATAAATGATCCCCCAAGCTGCTGCAACCCCATAACGCCGAGCTTGCGAGTTTTTTTCATGAATAAATAAATGAATAAATAATCCCCCAAGCTGCTACAACCCCATAACGCCGAGCTCGCGAGGCTTTTTTTAAAATAAATAAATAAATGATCCCTCAAGCTGCTGCAACCCCATAACGCCGAGCTCGCGAGGCTTTTTTTTAATAAATAATTAAATGATCCCCCAAGCTGCTACAACCCCATAACACCGAGCTCGCGAGTTTTTTTCAGCAATGAATAAATAAATAAATAATCCCCCAAGCTGCTACAACCCCATAACACCGAGCTCGCAAGGCTTTTTTTAAAATAAATAAATGATCCCCCAAGCTGCTGCAACCCCATAACGCCGAGCTCGCGAGGCTTTTTTTCATGAATAAATAAATGAATAAATAATCCCCCAAGCTGCTACAACCCCATAACGCCGAGCTCGCGAGGCTTTTTTTTAAATAAATAAATAAATGATCCCCCAAGCTGCTACAACCCCATAACACCGAGCTCGCGAGTTTTTTTCAGAAATGAATAAATAAATCAATAATCCCCCAAGCTGCTACAACCCCATAACGCCGAGCTCGCGAGGATTTTTTTTAAATAAATAAATAAATGATCCCCCAAGCTGCTACAACCCCATAACGCCGAGCTCGCGACGCTTTTTTTAAAATAAATAAATAAATGATCTCCCAAGCTGCTACAACCCCATAACACCGAGCTCGCAAGGCTTTTTTTATAAATAAATAAATAAATGATCCCCCGAGCTTCTACAACCCCATAACGCCGAGCTCGCGAGTTTTTTTCATGAATAAATAAATGAATAAATAATCCCCCAAGCTGCTACAACCCCATAACGCCGAGCTCGCGAGGCTTTTTTTAAAATAAATAAATAAATGATCCCTCAAGCTGCTGCAACCCCATAACGCCGAGCTCGCGAGGCTTTTTTTTAAAAAATAATTAAATGATCCCCCAAGCTGCTACAACCCCATAACACCGAGCTCGCGAGTTTTTTTCAGCAATGTATAAATAAATAAATAATCCCCCAAGCTGCTACAACCCCATAACACCAAGCTCACGAGGCTTTTTTTTAAATAAATAAATAAATGATCTCCCAAGCTGCTACAACCCCATAACGCCGAGCTTGCGAGGCTTTTTTTATAAATAAATAAATGATCCCCCAAGCAGCTACGACCCCATAACGCCAGGCTCACCGGTCGCGAGTTTTTTTTATAAATAAATAAATAAATAAATATTTATAAAAAAAACTCATGAGCTCGGCATTATAGGGTCGTAGCAGCTTGGGGGGTCCTTTATTTATTTATTTAAAAAAGAAGCCTCACGAGCTCGGCGTTATGGGGTTGTAGCACCTTGGGGGATCATTTATTTATTTATTCATAAAAAAAGCTTCGCGAGCTCGGTGTTATGGGGTTGTAGAAGCTTGGGGGATTATTTATTTATTTATTTATTTATAAAAAAAACTCGCGAGCTCGGCGTTATGAGGTTTAGCCGCTTGGGGGATCATTTATTCATTTATTTAAAAAAAAGTCTCGCGAGCTCGGCGTTATGGGGTTGTAGCGGCTTGGGGGATTATTTATTCATTTATTTATTCATGAAAAAAACTCGCGAGCTCGGCGTTATGGGGTTATAGCAGCTTGGGGGATCATTTATTTATTTATTTAAAAAAAAGCCTCGCGAGCTCGGTGTTATGGGGTTGTAGCAGCTTGGGGGATTATTCATTTATTCATTCTTTTCTGAAGAAAACTCGCGAGCTCGGCGTTATGGGGTCGTAGAAGCTCGGGGGATCATTTATTCATTTATTTACAAAAAAGCCTCGCGAGCTCGGCGTTATGGGGTTGTAGCGGCTTGGGGGATTATTTATTCATTTATTTATTCATGAAAAAATCTCGCGAGCTCGGCGTTATGGGGTTGTAGCAGCTTGGGGGATCATTTATTTATTTATTTAAAAAAAAGCCTCGCGAGCTCGGTGTTATGGGGTTGTAGCAGCTTGGGGGATTATTCATTTATTCATTCTTTTCTGAAGAAAACTCGCGAGCTCGGCGTTATGGGGTCGTAGCACATTGCGGGATTATTTATTTATTTATTTATAAAAAAAGCCTTGCGAGCTCGGTGTTATGTGGTTGTAGCAGCTTGGGGGATTATTTATTTATTTATTCATTTCTAAAAAAAAACTCGCGAGCTCGGTGTTATGGGGTTGTAGCAGCTTGGGGGATCATTTATTTATTTATTAAAAAAAAGCCTCGCGAGCTCGGCGTTATGGGGTTGTAGCAGCTTGGGGGATCATTTATTTATTTATTTAAAAAAAAGCCTCGCGAGCTCGGTGTTCTGGGGTTGTAGCAGCTTGAGGAGCTATTCATTTATTTATTCATTTCTGAAAAAAACTCGCGAGATCGGCGTTATGGGGTTGTAGCACCTTGGTGGATCATTTATTTATTTATTTATAAAAAAAGCCATGCGAGCTCGGTGTTATGGGGTTGTAGCAGCTTGGGGGATTATTTATTTATTTATTAAAAAAAAGCCTCGCGAGCTCGGTGTTCTGGGGTTGTAGCAGCTTGGGGGATTATTTATTTATTTATTCATTTCTGAAAAAAACTCGCGAGCTCGGTGTTATGGGGTTGTAGCAGCTTGGGGGATCATTTATTTATTTATTAAAAAAAAACCTCGCGAGCTCGGCGTTATGGGGTTGTAGCAGCTTGGGGGATCATTTATTTATTTATTTAAAAAAAAAGCCTTGCAAGCTCGGTGTTATGGGATTGTAGCAGCTTGGGGGATTATTTATTTATTTCTTCATTTCTGAAAAAAACTCGCGAGCTCGGTGTTATGGGGTTGTAGCAGCTTGGGGGATCATTTATTTATTTATTAAAAAAAAGCCTCGCGAGCTCGGCGTTATGGGGTTGTAGCAGCTTGGGGGATCATTTATTTATTTATTTAAAAAAAAGCCTCGCGAGCTCGGTATTATGGGGTTGTAGGAGCTTGGGGGATTATTCATTTATTTTTTCTTTTCTGAAAAAAACTCGCGAGCTCGGCGTTATGTGGTCGTAGCACCCCCCGAGATCATTTATTTATTTATTTATAATAAAAGCCTTGCGAGCTCGGTGTTATGGGGTTGTAGCAGCTTGGGGGATTATTTATTTATTTATTCATTTCTGAAAAACACTCGCGAGCTTTGTGTTATGGGGTTGTAGGAGCTTGGGGGGTCATTTATTTATTTATTTAAAAAAAGCCTCGCGAGCTCGGCGTTATGGGGTTGTAGCAGCTTGGAGGATCATTTGATTATTTAAAAAAAACAAAGCCTTGCGAGCTCGGTGTTATGGGGTTGTAGCAGCTTGGGGGATTATTTATTTATTCATTCATTTCTGAAAAAACCTCGCGAGCTCGGCGTTATTTGGTTGTAGCAGCTTGGGGGATTATTTATTTATTTATTTATAAAAAAGCCTCGCGAGCTCGGCGGTATGGGGTTGTAGCCGCTTGGGGAATCATTTATTCATTTATTTCAAAAAAAGCCTCGCGAGCTCGGTGTTATGGGGTTGTAGCAGCTTGAGGAGCTATTCATTTATTTATTCATTTCTGAAAAAAACTCGCGAGATCGGCGTTATGGGGTTGTAGCACCTTGGTGGATCATTTATTTATTTATTTATAAAAAAAGCCATGCGAGCTCGGTGTTATGGGGTTGTAGCAGCTTGGGGGATTATTTATTTATTTATTAAAAAAAAGCCTCGCGAGCTCGGTGTTCTGGGGTTGTAGCAGCTTGGGGGATTATTTATTTATTTATTCATTTCTGAAAAAAACTCGCGAGCTCGGTGTTATGGGGTTGTAGCAGCTTGGGGGATCATTTATTTATTTATTAAAAAAAAACCTCGCGAGCTCGGCGTTATGGGGTTGTAGCAGCTTGGGGGATCATTTATTTATTTATTTAAAAAAAAAGCCTTGCAAGCTCGGTGTTATGGGATTGTAGCAGCTTGGGGGATTATTTATTTATTTCTTCATTTCTGAAAAAAACTCGCGAGCTCGGTGTTATGGGGTTGTAGCAGCTTGGGGGATCATTTATTTATTTATTAAAAAAAAGCCTCGCGAGCTCGGCGTTATGGGGTTGTAGCAGCTTGGGGGATCATTTATTTATTTATTTAAAAAAAAGCCTCGCGAGCTCGGTATTATGGGGTTGTAGGAGCTTGGGGGATTATTCATTTATTTTTTCTTTTCTGAAAAAAACTCGCGAGCTCGGCGTTATGTGGTCGTAGCACCCCCCGAGATCATTTATTTATTTATTTATAATAAAAGCCTTGCGAGCTCGGTGTTATGGGGTTGTAGCAGCTTGGGGGATTATTTATTTATTTATTCATTTCTGAAAAACACTCGCGAGCTTTGTGTTATGGGGTTGTAGGAGCTTGGGGGGTCATTTATTTATTTATTTAAAAAAAGCCTCGCGAGCTCGGCGTTATGGGGTTGTAGCAGCTTGGAGGATCATTTGATTATTTAAAAAAAACAAAGCCTTGCGAGCTCGGTGTTATGGGGTTGTAGCAGCTTGGGGGATTATTTATTTATTCATTCATTTCTGAAAAAACCTCGCGAGCTCGGCGTTATTTGGTTGTAGCAGCTTGGGGGATTATTTATTTATTTATTTATAAAAAAGCCTCGCGAGCTCGGCGGTATGGGGTTGTAGCCGCTTGGGGAATCATTTATTCATTTATTTCAAAAAAAGCCTCGCGAGCTCGGTGTTATGGGGTTGTAGCAGCTTGGGGGATCATTTATTTATTTATTTTGAAAAAAGCCTGGCGAGCTCGGCGTTATGGGGTTGTAGCAGCTGGGAGAATCATTTATTCATTTATTTAAAAAAAACACTCGCGAGCTTTGTGTTATGGGGTTGTAGGAGCTTGGGGGGTCATTTATTTATTTATTTAAAAAAAGCCTCGCGAGCTCGGCGTTATGGGGTTGTAGCAGCTTGGAGGATCATTTGATTATTTAAAAAAAACAAAGCCTTGCGAGCTCGGTGTTATGGGGTTGTAGCAGCTTGGGGGATTATTCATTTATTCATTCTTTTCTGAAGAAAACTCGCGAGCTCGGCGTTATGGGGTCGTAGCACCTTGCGGGATTATTTATTTATTTATTTATAAAAAAAGCCTTGCGAGCTCGGTGTTATGTGGTTGTAGCAGCTTGGGGGATTATTTATTTATTTATTCATTTCTGAAAAAAACTCGCGAGCTCGGTGTTATGGGGTTGTAGCAGCTTGGGGGATCATTTATTTATTTATTAAAAAAAAGCCTCGCGAGCTCGGCGTTATGGGGTTGTAGCAGCTTGGGGGATCATTTATTTATTTATTTAAAAAAAAAGCCTTGCAAGCTCGGTGTTATGGGATTGTAGCAGCTTGGGGGATTATTTATTTATTTCTTCATTTCTGAAAAAAACTCGCGAGCTCGGTGTTATGGGGTTGTAGCAGCTTGCGGGATTATTTATTTATTTATTTATAAAAAAAGCCTTGCGAGCTCGGTGTTATGTGGTTGTAGCAGCTTGGGGGATTATTTATTTATTTATTCATTTCTGAAAAAAACTCGCGAGCTCGGTGTTATGGGGTTGTAGCAGCTTGGGGGATTATTCATTTATTCATTCTTTTCTGAAGAAAACTCGCGAGCTCGGCGTTATGGGGTCGTAGCACCTTGCGGGATTATTTATTTATTTATTTATAAAAAAAGCCTTGCGAGCTCGGTGTTCTGGGGTTGTAGCAGCTTGAGGAATTATTCATTTATTTATTCATTTCTGAAAAAAACTCGCGAGCTCGGTGTTATGGGGTTGTAGCAGCTTGGGGGATCATTTATTTATTTATTAAAAAAAAGCCTCGCGAGCTCGGCGTTATGGGGTTGTAGCAGCTTGGGGGATCATTTATTTATTTATTTATAAAAAAAGCCATGCGAGCTCGGTGTTATGGGGTTGTAGCAGCTTGGGGGATTATTTATTTATTTATTAAAAAAAAGCCTCGCGAGCTCGGTGTTCTGGGGTTGTAGCAGCTTGAGGAATTATTCATTTATTTATTCATTTCTGAAAAAAACTCGCGAGATCGGCGTTATGGGGTTGTAGCACCTTGGTGGATCATTTATTTATTTATTTATAAAAAAAGCCATGCGAGCTCGGTGTTATGGGGTTGTAGCAGCTTGGGGGATTATTTATTTATTTATTAAAAAAAAGCCTCGCGAGCTCGGTGTTCTGGGGTTGTAGCAGCTTGGGGGATTATTTATTTATTTATTCATTTCTGAAAAAAACTCGCGAGCTCGGTGTTATGGGGTTGTAGCAGCTTGGGGGATCATTTATTTATTTATTAAAAAAAAACCTCGCGAGCTCGGTGTTCTGGGGTTGTAGCAGCTTGAGGAATTATTCATTTATTTATTCATTTCTGAAAAAAACTCGCGAGATCGGCGTTATGGGGTTGTAGCACCTTGGTGGATCATTTATTTATTTATTTATAAAAAAAGCCATGCGAGCTCGGTGTTATGGGGTTGTAGCAGCTTGGGGGATTATTTATTTATTTATTAAAAAAAAGCCTCGCGAGCTCGGTGTTCTGGGGTTGTAGCAGCTTGAGGAATTATTCATTTATTTATTCATTTCTGAAAAAAACTCGCGAGATCGGCGTTATGGGGTTGTAGCACCTTGGTGGATCATTTATTTATTTATTTATAAAAAAAGCCATGCGAGCTCGGTGTTATGGGGTTGTAGCAGCTTGGGGGATTATTTATTTATTTATTAAAAAAAAGCCTCGCGAGCTCGGTGTTCTGGGGTTGTAGCAGCTTGGGGGATTATTTATTTATTTATTCATTTCTGAAAAAAACTCGCGAGCTCGGCGTTATGGGGTCGTAGCACCTTGCGGGATTATTTATTTATTTATTTATAAAAAAAGCCTTGCGAGCTCGGTGTTATGTGGTTGTAGCAGCTTGGGGGATTATTTATTTATTTATTCATTTCTGAAAAAAACTCGCGAGCTCGGTGTTATGGGGTTGTAGCAGCTTGGGGGATCATTTATTTATTTATTAAAAAAAAGCCTCGCGAGCTCGGCGTTATGGGGTTGTAGCAGCTTGGGGGATCATTTATTTATTTATTTAAAAAAAAGCCTCGCGAGCTCGGTGTTCTGGGGTTGTAGCAGCTTGAGGAATTATTCATTTATTTATTCATTTCTGAAAAAAACTCGCGAGATCGGCGTTATGGGGTTGTAGCACCTTGGTGGATCATTTATTTATTTATTTATAAAAAAAGCCATGCGAGCTCGGTGTTATGGGGTTGTAGCAGCTTGGGGGATTATTTATTTATTTATTAAAAAAAAGCCTCGCGAGCTCGGTGTTCTGGGGTTGTAGCAGCTTGGGGGATTATTTATTTATTTATTAAAAAAAAACCTCGCGAGCTCGGTGTTCTGGGGTTGTAGCAGCTTGAGGAATTATTCATTTATTTATTCATTTCTGAAAAAAACTCGCGAGATCGGCGTTATGGGGTTGTAGCACCTTGGTGGATCATTTATTTATTTATTTATAAAAAAAGCCATGCGAGCTCGGTGTTATGGGGTTGTAGCAGCTTGGGGGATTATTTATTTATTTATTAAAAAAAAGCCTCGCGAGCTCGGTGTTCTGGGGTTGTAGCAGCTTGAGGAATTATTCATTTATTTATTCATTTCTGAAAAAAACTCGCGAGATCGGCGTTATGGGGTTGTAGCACCTTGGTGGATCATTTATTTATTTATTTATAAAAAAAGCCATGCGAGCTCGGTGTTATGGGGTTGTAGCAGCTTGGGGGATTATTTATTTATTTATTAAAAAAAAGCCTCGCGAGCTCGGTGTTCTGGGGTTGTAGCAGCTTGGGGGATTATTTATTTATTTATTCATTTCTGAAAAAAACTCGCGAGCTCGGTGTTATGGGGTTGTAGCAGCTTGGGGGATCATTTATTTATTTATTAAAAAAAAACCTCGCGAGCTCGGCGTTATGGGGTTGTAGCAGCTTGGGGGATCATTTATTTATTTATTTAAAAAAAAAGCCTTGCAAGCTCGGTGTTATGGGGTTGTAGCAGCTTGGGGGATTATTTATTTATTTCTTCATTTCTGAAAAAAACTCGCGAGCTCGGTGTTATGGGGTTGTAGCAGCTTGGGGGATCATTTATTTATTTATTAAAAAAAAGCCTCGCGAGCTCGGCGTTATGGGGTTGTAGCAGCTTGGGGGATCATTTATTTATTTATTTAAAAAAAAGCCTCGCGAGCTCGGTATTATGGGGTTGTAGGAGCTTGGGGGATTATTCATTTATTTTTTCTTTTCTGAAAAAAACTCGCGAGCTCGGCGTTATGTGGTCGTAGCACCCCCCGAGATCATTTATTTATTTATTTATAATAAAAGCCTTGCGAGCTCGGTGTTATGGGGTTGTAGCAGCTTGGGGGATTATTTATTTATTTATTCATTTCTGAAAAACACTCGCGAGCTTTGTGTTATGGGGTTGTAGGAGCTTGGGGGGTCATTTATTTATTTATTTAAAAAAAGCCTCGCGAGCTCGGCGTTATGGGGTTGTAGCAGCTTGGAGGATCATTTATTTATTTAAAAAAAACAAAGCCTTGCGAGCTCGGTGTTATGGGGTTGTAGCAGCTTGGGGGATTATTTATTTATTCATTCATTTCTGAAAAAACCTCGCGAGCTCGGCGTTATTTGGTTGTAGCAGCTTGGGGGATTATTTATTTATTTATTTATAAAAAAGCCTCGCGAGCTCGGCGGTATGGGGTTGTAGCCGCTTAGGGAATCATTTATTCATTTATTTCAAAAAAAGCCTCGCGAGCTCGGTGTTATGGGGTTGTAGCAGCTTGGGGGATCATTTATTTATTTATTTTGAAAAAAGCCTGGCGAGCTCGGCGTTATGGGGTTGTAGCAGCTGGGAGAATCATTTATTCATTTATTTAAAAAAAAGCCTCGCGAGCTCGGCGTTATGGGGTTGTAGCAGCTTGGGGGATCATTTATTTATTTATTTAAAAAAAAGCCTCGCTAGCTTGGCGTTATGGGGTTGTATTACCTTGGGGGATCATTTATTTATTTATAAAAAAAAGCCTCGTGAGCTCGGCGTTATGGCATTGTAGCAGCTTGGGGGATCATTTATTTATTTATTTTAAAAAAAGCCTCGCGAGCCCGGTGTTATGGGGTTGTAGCAGCTTGGGGGATTATTCATTTATTTATTTTTAAAAAAGACTCGTGAGCTCGGCGTTATGGGGTTGTAGCAGTTTGGGGGATTATTTTTTTATTTATTCATTTCTGAAAAAAAACTCGCGAGCTCGGCGTTATCGGGTTGTAGACGCTCGGGGGATCATTTATTCATTTATTTACAAAAAAGCCTCGCGAGCTCGGCGTTATGGGGTTGAAGCGGCTTGGGGGATTATTTATTTATTTATTAAAAAAAAGCCTCGCGAGCTCGGTGTTCTGGGGTTGTAGCAGCTTGAGGAATTATTCATTTATTTATTCATTTCTGAAAAAAACTCGCGAGATCGGCGTTATGGGGTTGTAGCACCTTGGTGGATCATTTATTTATTTATTTATAAAAAAAGCCATGCGAGCTCGGTGTTATGGGGTTGTAGCAGCTTGGGGGATTATTTATTTATTTATTAAAAAAAAGCCTCGCGAGCTCGGTGTTCTGGGGTTGTAGCAGCTTGGGGGATTATTTATTTATTTATTCATTTCTGAAAAAAACTCGCGAGCTCGGCGTTATGGGGTCGTAGCACCTTGCGGGATTATTTATTTATTTATTTATAAAAAAAGCCTTGCGAGCTCGGTGTTATGTGGTTGTAGCAGCTTGGGGGATTATTTATTTATTTATTCATTTCTGAAAAAAACTCGCGAGCTCGGTGTTATGGGGTTGTAGCAGCTTGGGGGATCATTTATTTATTTATTAAAAAAAAGCCTCGCGAGCTCGGCGTTATGGGGTTGTAGCAGCTTGGGGGATCATTTATTTATTTATTTAAAAAAAAGCCTCGCGAGCTCGGTGTTCTGGGGTTGTAGCAGCTTGAGGAATTATTCATTTATTTATTCATTTCTGAAAAAAACTCGCGAGATCGGCGTTATGGGGTTGTAGCACCTTGGTGGATCATTTATTTATTTATTTATAAAAAAAGCCATGCGAGCTCGGTGTTATGGGGTTGTAGCAGCTTGGGGGATTATTTATTTATTTATTAAAAAAAAGCCTCGCGAGCTCGGTGTTCTGGGGTTGTAGCAGCTTGGGGGATTATTTATTTATTTATTCATTTCTGAAAAAAACTCGCGAGCTCGGTGTTATGGGGTTGTAGCAGCTTGGGGGATCATTTATTTATTTATTAAAAAAAAACCTCGCGAGCTCGGCGTTATGGGGTTGTAGCAGCTTGGGGGATCATTTATTTATTTATTTAAAAAAAAAGCCTTGCAAGCTCGGTGTTATGGGGTTGTAGCAGCTTGGGGGATTATTTATTTATTTATTCATTTCTGAAAAAAACTCGCGAGCTCGGTGTCATGGGGTTGTAGCAGCTTGGGGGATCATTTATTTATTTATTAAAAAAAAACCTCGCGAGCTCGGCGTCATGGGGTTGTAGCAGCTTGGGGGATCATTTATTTATTTATTAAAAAAAAGCCTCGCGAGCTCGGCGTTATGGGGTTGTAGCAGCTTGGGGGATCATTTATTTATTTATTTAAAAAAAAGCCTCGCGAGCTCGGTATTATGGGGTTGTAGGAGCTTGGGGGATTATTCATTTATTTTTTCTTTTCTGAAAAAAACTCGCGAGCTCGGCGTTATGTGGTCGTAGCACCCCCCGAGATCATTTATTTATTTATTTATAATAAAAGCCTTGCGAGCTCGGTGTTATGGGGTTGTAGCAGCTTGGGGGATTATTTATTTATTTATTCATTTCTGAAAAACACTCGCGAGCTTTGTGTTATGGGGTTGTAGGAGCTTGGGGGGTCATTTATTTATTTATTTAAAAAAAGCCTCGCGAGCTCGGCGTTATGGGGTTGTAGCAGCTTGGAGGATCATTTATTTATTTAAAAAAAACAAAGCCTTGCGAGCTCGGTGTTATGGGGTTGTAGCAGCTTGGGGGATTATTTATTTATTCATTCATTTCTGAAAAAACCTCGCGAGCTCGGCGTTATTTGGTTGTAGCAGCTTGGGGGATTATTTATTTATTTATTTATAAAAAAGCCTCGCGAGCTCGGCGGTATGGGGTTGTAGCCGCTTAGGGAATCATTTATTCATTTATTTCAAAAAAAGCCTCGCGAGCTCGGTGTTATGGGGTTGTAGCAGCTTGGGGGATCATTTATTTATTTATTTTGAAAAAAGCCTGGCGAGCTCGGCGTTATGGGGTTGTAGCAGCTGGGAGAATCATTTATTCATTTATTTAAAAAAAAGCCTCGCGAGCTCGGCGTTATGGGGTTGTAGCAGCTTGGGGGATCATTTATTTATTTATTTAAAAAAAAGCCTCGCTAGCTTGGCGTTATGGGGTTGTATTACCTTGGGGGATCATTTATTTATTTATAAAAAAAAGCCTCGTGAGCTCGGCGTTATGGCATTGTAGCAGCTTGGGGGATCATTTATTTATTTATTTTAAAAAAAGCCTCGCGAGCCCGGTGTTATGGGGTTGTAGCAGCTTGGGGGATTATTCATTTATTTATTTTTAAAAAAGACTCGTGAGCTCGGCGTTATGGGGTTGTAGCAGTTTGGGGGATTATTTTTTTATTTATTCATTTCTGAAAAAAAACTCGCGAGCTCGGCGTTATCGGGTTGTAGACGCTCGGGGGATCATTTATTCATTTATTTACAAAAAAGCCTCGCGAGCTCGGCGTTATGGGGTTGAAGCGGCTTGGGGGATTATTTATTCATTTATTTATTCATGAAAAAAACTCGCGAGCTCGGCGTTATGGGGTTGTAGCAGCTTGGGGGATCATTTATTTATTTATTTAAAAAAAAGCCTCGCGAGCTCGGTGTTATGGGGTTGTAGGAGCTTGGGGGATTATTCATTTATTTATTCTTTTCTGAAAAAAACTCGCGAGCTCGGTGTTATGGGGTTGTAGCAGCTTGGGGGATCATTTATTTATTTATTAAAAAAAAACCTCGCGAGCTCGGCGATATGGGGTTGTAGCAGCTTGGGGGATCATTTATTTATTTATTTAAAAAAAAAGCCTTGCAAGCTCGGTGTTATGAGGTTGTAGCAGCTTGGGGGATTATTTATTTATTTCTTCATTTCTGAAAAAAACTCGCGAGCTCGGTGTTATGGGGTTGTAGCAGCTTGCGGGATTATTTATTTATTTATTAAAAAAAAGCCTCGCGAGCTCGGCGTTATGGGGTTGTAGCAGCTTCGGGGATCATTTATTTATTTATTTAAAAAAAAGCCTCGCGAGCTCGGTGTTATGGGGTTGTAGGAGCTTGGGGGATTATTCATTTATTTATTCTTTTCTGAAAAAAACTCGCGAGCTCGGCGTTATGGGGTCGTAGCACCTTGCGAGATCATTTATTTATTTATTTATAATAAAAGCCTTGCGAGCTCGGTGTTATGGGGTTGTAGCAGCTTGGGGGATTATTTATTTATTTATTCATTTCTGAAAAACACTCGCGAGCTCGGTGTTATGGGGTTGTAGGAGCTTGGGGGGTCATTTATTTATTTATTTAAAAAAAGCCTCGCGAGCTCGGCGTTATGGGCTTGTAGCAGCTTGGGGGATCATTTATTTATTAAAAAAAAACAAAGCCTTGCGAGCTCGGTGTTATGGGGTTGTAGCAGCTTGGGGGATTATTTATTTATTCATTCATTTCTGAAAAAACCTCGCGAGCTCGGCGTTATTTGGTTGTAGCAGCTTGGGGGATTATTTATTCATTTATTCATTTCTGAAAAAAACTCGCGAGCTCGGTGTTATGGGGTTGTAGCAGCTTGGGGGATCATTTATTTATTTATTAAAAAAAAGCCTCGCGAGCTCGGTGTTATGGGGTTGTAGGAGCTTGGGGGATTATTCATTTATTTATTCTTTTCTGAAAAAAACTCGCGAGCTCGGTGTTATGGGGTTGTAGCAGCTTGGGGGATCATTTATTTATTTATTAAAAAAAAACCTCGCGAGCTCGGCGATATGGGGTTGTAGCAGCTTGGGGGATCATTTATTTATTTATTTAAAAAAAAAGCCTTGCAAGCTCGGTGTTATGAGGTTGTAGCAGCTTGGGGGATTATTTATTTATTTCTTCATTTCTGAAAAAAACTCGCGAGCTCGGTGTTATGGGGTTGTAGCAGCTTGCGGGATTATTTATTTATTTATTAAAAAAAAGCCTCGCGAGCTCGGCGTTATGGGGTTGTAGCAGCTTCGGGGATCATTTATTTATTTATTTAAAAAAAAGCCTCGCGAGCTCGGTGTTATGGGGTTGTAGGAGCTTGGGGGATTATTCATTTATTTATTCTTTTCTGAAAAAAACTCGCGAGCTCGGCGTTATGGGGTCGTAGCACCTTGCGAGATCATTTATTTATTTATTTATAATAAAAGCCTTGCGAGCTCGGTGTTATGGGGTTGTAGCAGCTTGGGGGATTATTTATTTATTTATTCATTTCTGAAAAACACTCGCGAGCTCGGTGTTATGGGGTTGTAGGAGCTTGGGGGGTCATTTATTTATTTATTTAAAAAAAGCCTCGCGAGCTCGGCGTTATGGGCTTGTAGCAGCTTGGGGGATCATTTATTTATTAAAAAAAAACAAAGCCTTGCGAGCTCGGTGTTATGGGGTTGTAGCAGCTTGGGGGATTATTTATTTATTCATTCATTTCTGAAAAAACCTCGCGAGCTCGGTGTTCTGGGGTTGTAGCAGCTTGAGGAATTATTCATTTATTTATTCATTTCTGAAAAAAACTCGCGAGATCGGCGTTATGGGGTTGTAGCACCTTGGTGGATCATTTATTTATTTATTTATAAAAAAAGCCATGCGAGCTCGGTGTTATGGGGTTGTAGCAGCTTGGGGGATTATTTATTTATTTATTAAAAAAAAGCCTCGCGAGCTCGGTGTTCTGGGGTTGTAGCAGCTTGGGGGATTATTTATTTATTTATTCATTTCTGAAAAAAACTCGCGAGCTCGGTGTTATGGGGTTGTAGCAGCTTGGGGGATCATTTATTTATTTATTAAAAAAAAACCTCGCGAGCTCGGCGTTATGGGGTTGTAGCAGCTTGGGGGATCATTTATTTATTTATTTAAAAAAAAAGCCTTGCAAGCTCGGTGTTATGGGGTTGTAGCAGCTTGGGGGATTATTTATTTATTTATTCATTTCTGAAAAAAACTCGCGAGCTCGGTGTCATGGGGTTGTAGCAGCTTGGGGGATCATTTATTTATTTATTAAAAAAAAACCTCGCGAGCTCGGCGTTATGGGGTTGTAGCAGCTTGGGGGATCATTTATTTATTTATTAAAAAAAAGCCTCGCGAGCTCGGCGTTATGGGGTTGTAGCAGCTTGGGGGATCATTTATTTATTTATTTAAAAAAAAGCCTCGCGAGCTCGGTATTATGGGGTTGTAGGAGCTTGGGGGATTATTCATTTATTTTTTCTTTTCTGAAAAAAACTCGCGAGCTCGGCGTTATGTGGTCGTAGCACCCCCCGAGATCATTTATTTATTTATTTATAATAAAAGCCTTGCGAGCTCGGTGTTATGGGGTTGTAGCAGCTTGGGGGATTATTTATTTATTTATTCATTTCTGAAAAACACTCGCGAGCTTTGTGTTATGGGGTTGTAGGAGCTTGGGGGGTCATTTATTTATTTATTTAAAAAAAGCCTCGCGAGCTCGGCGTTATGGGGTTGTAGCAGCTTGGAGGATCATTTATTTATTTAAAAAAAACAAAGCCTTGCGAGCTCGGTGTTATGGGGTTGTAGCAGCTTGGGGGATTATTTATTTATTCATTCATTTCTGAAAAAACCTCGCGAGCTCGGCGTTATTTGGTTGTAGCAGCTTGGGGGATTATTTATTTATTTATTTATAAAAAAGCCTCGCGAGCTCGGCGGTATGGGGTTGTAGCCGCTTAGGGAATCATTTATTCATTTATTTCAAAAAAAGCCTCGCGAGCTCGGTGTTATGGGGTTGTAGCAGCTTGGGGGATCATTTATTTATTTATTTTGAAAAAAGCCTGGCGAGCTCGGCGTTATGGGGTTGTAGCAGCTGGGAGAATCATTTATTCATTTATTTAAAAAAAAGCCTCGCGAGCTCGGCGTTATGGGGTTGTAGCAGCTTGGGGGATCATTTATTTATTTATTTAAAAAAAAGCCTCGCTAGCTTGGCGTTATGGGGTTGTATTACCTTGGGGGATCATTTATTTATTTATAAAAAAAAGCCTCGTGAGCTCGGCGTTATGGCATTGTAGCAGCTTGGGGGATCATTTATTTATTTATTTTAAAAAAAGCCTCGCGAGCCCGGTGTTATGGGGTTGTAGCAGCTTGGGGGATTATTCATTTATTTATTTTTAAAAAAGACTCGTGAGCTCGGCGTTATGGGGTTGTAGCAGTTTGGGGGATTATTTTTTTATTTATTCATTTCTGAAAAAAAACTCGCGAGCTCGGCGTTATGGGGTTGTAGCAGCTTGGGGGATTATTTATTTATTTATTCATTTCTGAAAAACACTCGCGAGCTCGGTGTTATGGGGTTGTAGGAGCTTGGGGGGTCATTTATTTATTTATTTAAAAAAAGCCTCGCGAGCTCGGCGTTATGGGCTTGTAGCAGCTTGGGGGATCATTTATTTATTAAAAAAAAACAAAGCCTTGCGAGCTCGGTGTTATGGGGTTGTAGCAGCTTGGGGGATTATTTATTTATTCATTCATTTCTGAAAAAACCTCGCGAGCTCGGCGTTATTTGGTTGTAGCAGCTTGGGGGATTATTTATTTATTTATTCATTTCTGAAAAAAACTCGCGAGCTCGGTGTTATGGGGTTGTAGCAGCTTGGGGGATCATTTATTTATTTATTAAAAAAAAGCCTCGCGAGCTCGGTGTTATGGGGTTGTAGCAGCTTGGGGGATCATTTATTTATCTTTTTTAAAAAATGCCTGGTGAGCTCGGCGTTATGGGGTTGTAGCAGCTTGGGGGATTATTAATTTATTTATTTATTCATGAAAAAAACTCGTGAGCTCGGCGTTATGGGGTTGTAGCAGCTTGGGAGATCATTTATTTATTTATTTTAAAAAAAGCCTAGCGAGCTCGGCGTTATGGGGTTGTAGCAGCTGGGGGAATCATTTATTCATTTATTTCAAAAAAAATCCTCGCGAGCTCGGTGTTATGGGGTTGTAGCAGCTTGGGGGATCATTTATTTATTTATTTTAAAAAATGCCTCGCGAGCTCGGTGTTATGGGGTTGTAGCAGCTGGGGGATTATTTATTTATTTATTTATTTATAAAAAAAACTCGCGAGCTTGGCGTTATGGGGTTGTAGCAGCTGGGGGAATCATTTATTCATTTATTTAAAAAAAAGCCTCGCGAGCTCGGCGTTATGGGGTTGTAGCAGCTTGGGGGATCATTTATTTATTTATTTAAAAAAAAGCCTCGCTAGCTTGGCGTTATGGGGTTGTAGCACCTTGGGGGATCATTTATTTATTTATTAAAAAAAAGCCTCGTGAGCTCGGCGTTATGGCATTGTAGCAGCTTGGGGGATCATTTATTTATTTATTTTAAAAAAAGCCTCGCGAGCCCGGTGTTATGGGGTTGTAGCAGCTTGGGGGATTATTCATTTATTTATTTATTCATTTCTGAAAAAATCTCGCGAGCTCGGCGTTATGGGGTTGTAGCAGCTTGGGGGATCATTTATTTATTTATTTAAAAAAAAGCCTCGCCAGCTTGGCGTTATGGGGTTGTAGCACCTTGGGGGATCATTTATTTATTTATAAAAAAAAGCCTCGTGAGCTCGGCGTTATGGCATTGTAGCAGCTTGGGGGATCATTTATTTATTTATTTTAAAAAAAGCTTCGCGAGCCCGGTGTTATGGGGTTGTAGCAGCTTGGGGGATTATTTATTTATTTATTCATTTCTGAAAAAAACTCGCGATCTCGGCGCTATGGGGTTGTAGAAGCTCGGGGGATCATTTATTTATTTATTTATAAAAAAAGCCTTGTGAGCTCGGTGTTATGGGGTTGTAGCAGCTTGGGGGATTATTTATTCATTTATTTATTCATGAAAAAAACTCGTGAGCTCGGTGTTATGGGGTTGTAGCAGCTTGGGAGATCATTTATTTATTTATTTTAGAAAAAGCCTCGCGAGCTTGGCGTTATGGGGTTGTAGAAGCTTGGGGGATTATTTATTTATTTATTTAAAAAAAAGCCTCGCGAGCTCGGCGTTATGGGGTTGTAGCAGCTTGGGGGATCATTTATTTATTTATTTATAAAAAAAGCCTTGCGAGCTCGGTGTTATGGGGTTGTAGCAGCTTGGGGGATTATTTATTTTTTTATTCATTTCTGAAAAAAACTCGCGAGCTCGGTGTTATGGGGTTGTAGCAGCTTGGGGGATCATTTATTTATTTATTTATAAAAAAGCCTCGCGAGCTCGGTGTTATGGAGTTGTAGCAGCTTGGGGGATTATTTATTTTTTTATTCATTTCTGAAAAAAACTCGCGAGCTCGGTGTTATGGGGTTGTAGCAGCTTGGGGGATCATTTATTTATTTATTTAAAAAAAATCCTCACGAGCTCGGTGTTATGGGGTTGTAGCAGCTTGGGGGATCATTTATTTATTTATTTATAAAAAAGCCTCGCGAGCTCGGTGTTATGGGGTTGTAGCAGCTTGGGGGATTATTCATTTATTTATTTATTCATCTCTGAAAAAAACTCGCGATGAAAAAAAAAAAAAAAACTTTTATCGTTGACATTAATATAATTTTTATTTAAAGGTTAATCTATTTTTTTCAATCGAGCAACGATAAATTTAAAATTTTTTATTTCTTTACAAACGACTATATCACGCCAAAATACAACAAAAAACTCTGAAAATATCAAAATAAATTTTTTTTGAGAAGAGCAGTCGACATTCTATATCGCTGGAGAAATGTGCGCTCTGAACTTGGCAAACCGTGCCCATGATTCTAATATCGAAACCAACGCTGGTACCGTGCAGATGAGGTGCGCGCGCGCATGTCCTCGTGCTCTTGCTGTAGGTGTACAGTATAGTTGAGCAGTGTCGCGACGGCGACCGCCATCGTCGTGATCGTCGTCATTTATTATTATCAGTATTTGAGGGATTTAATAATTTTAAACATTTCGAATAATATAGCTTGGGAACCTTACGTTGACATTTGTTCAAAGAGTAAATTAATTAAAACATGGTTAAAATAAAATTGAAAAACACCAGAAATGTGCTAGTAAGAATGCTGTTGAGGCAGTGTACCACCTTCGCTGCAATTGCAGTTGCCGCCGTCACCACCACCATCGCAACTTGGCCTAGTTAAAATCACGCGCTCCTTTACCAGTGTTGGAGAGTGCGATATGTGCGTACAGACAAGGGTCACGTTGCTGGACCACGGCCTTGGATCTGTACTTCTAGTGCTATCTTTCCTACTCAACAGTTTTTACATCCACAAAGTTCAATCACTATTTTTTTTCACACCTTGCGTGCAGCCCTTCGAGATTTTTAAGTTTCAAGATAGATTTCTTTAACTAAAAAATAATAAACAAGTAACGAAGGAAAGGGAATAGATGCATTGAGCGTTGGTTGAGGGGGAAGAAAGAGGTGGATAGTGCAGTCACAGTTGTGCATGTGTCAGAGTTGAAGAAGGTAAGCACGAGTGAGCATAAGAAATCGAAGGTGAAAAAAGGGGAATGCGCGTGATATCACTAAATGTATACAATTTTTCGATTTCATTTTATTTATACTCCTTTTTTTGTATTCTCAAGTGACAATTATTGTAAATTCTCCAAGATTGACTTAGACTATCAAATGTTTTAATTTAAGTAAAAAAAAAAACTTCTCTATAAAAATTTTTTAATTTTGATTAAGATACTTTTATTGTAAAAATAATTTACGAAGTAATTAAAATTTTTTTTCTACTTAAGTAGTGTCAAATACGTATTAATTTGATAAATGCATGAGGCTCATAACAAAGAAAACTGACTCTAACTTAAGGATGTTTAC
Source organism: Encarsia formosa (assembly GCA_038277355.1). NCBI lineage: Eukaryota > Metazoa > Arthropoda > Insecta > Hymenoptera > Aphelinidae > Encarsia > Encarsia formosa. Next base: position 39,323,285 of record CM076186.1, on the reverse strand, counting down.
ACATTTTCAAAATGCACAGAACTTAATAAAACTTGGACATATGATTCTATGATATTTAAATTGATTTTTAAGATTTTTTTTTATGGGTGTTAAAAGTCATTTTTTGAAAATATTGCAGTTTGAAGTTAACACGTGCTCATCTGGAGGTCGAACGAGCGACTCGAAAAAACAGTAGTTACTGGCTGAAAAATGCAAAGAAGTGAAAAAAAAATTTGAGCAATTAGTTAAACGCATGATCAGGTACCGATAAAGTTAAAAAAAAAAACGTAGGTTAAAAGCCATTTTAGAAAGAAATAAATCAAAAACTGCTAAAAACTCATTTATATAGTTATACTACGCGGCACTAAGCTAGCAGTCAACGTAACCTCCAAAGGTTTTCGACTCGTTGATTTAGGCCGATTCTCCCCTATGCGCATGCACGAATTTACAAAGGTGTGAACATCCCTAAGGTTTTTATGTTAATTATGTAGTAAGGTGAGTGACCAATTTTAGAACCACCTCCTTATTTGGGATCAAAATCAGAGCTTTTATATATTAAACATTTTTTTTTTAAATGCTTGGTTAAAAATTAGTAAAAAAGTCTGTTCATTCTTAATAAACAAATTTTTTTAAACGCTAAACAAAACCAAACTTCTAGGAAAATTTAAAAAGTCGAGTATAGAATCGGAAGTAGCTCGCAACTGTCCAGAAGTAAGCAACATAATCAAAATTAGTATATTACACATCTAGGGAGCGAAAGTACAGAATGTCTCGTTTTATTATCACCCAAGCCATAGGCGAAAAATTTGCTCTGAGATGTTCTTTACTTTTGCTCACTAGATAAGTATTGTATTTATCATCGCAAAGGCCTTGAAAATGCAAACTTTCTCTTAACCTATGGGGAGGAAAGTTTGCACTTTTGGGGCACGCGCAATAAAAAAAGAATCGATTCGGTTGACTGCTTGTTCAGATGGCCCTACAGATGATATCTGATGATGAATTATTTGGCATGGGTAACATTGCTTGACAGACACGGCTTCAATAATCAACTGTTAATCAAAAAACAAATTTTTTTTAATTCTATAAATAGTATTTTTTCTCATGAGACCCGAAAACAAGGGGTGAAGGTCCAATTTTGAGGTTAAACCTCGTTGCAGTCCTCGCCTTCGGCCCGGGTTATAGACCAGTCAGAGGCCAAAAAAACCCTTTCCTGGCCACGTATGAAATGATACATTATCCAACAAGAGCGAGAAGTTTTACATGGCCGTCGAGAGTTTTTAATAAGGCTACACAATAGAAGACCGGTTTATAGAATTTTTGAAGATTTTTTTAAAAATCAATCAGTTAATTGTTGAAGTCATAATTTGTAGAGCAATATTCTCCATGCTAAATAATTCATTACGTGAGGATGCCAGTGGGGGTAAGGAGCAATCTAAGGCTCAACAAACATCCCAAAGTTTTAATTGACACGGTTTATTCCTTAATTTTTTCATTGACGTAGAACACATTTACTTATTACTAGTTTGTTTTTTTGTAGTATTTAATGTTAAGAAAAAATATTTTTATCTTTAGCTGTATCTCCTTTTAGAATCGCATACTTAACATTAAATCGAATTAACGAAAATTAAGGACGTTGCTACCTAACTGCACTAGTCAAGTCGAAGTTAGGCTAGTTCGCTCAGTTGGAGTGAGAGGTAATGTGTAGCAGAGCGTGATCAGCTGTTTCGCGGGTACAACCTAGCTGAACCTAGCAGGCTTACTTTGAACTTACTTCAGTGAAAAATAATCGATAGAGGGTGTCTTAAAACATTAGTCAAAGTGTAAAAAATGTGATTTTCCCATAAGCCACCGTGTAAAAAGAGCCAAAAATTGATTGATTTATATTTTGTAAAATAGCCCACGAAAGTCCTCAAAAATTTAACTGTGAATTTTTTAATCTTTAAACCTTTATAATGAAACTTTCTGTGAGGTTTCATCAAAAGCTCCTTAGTAATTCATTTTGGGTAGCAACGTCCTTAAACTTGTTAACTTATAATATGTGCTCATTGATACTGAATTGAATCTTATAATTTGATAAAAGAATAAAGTTAGTAAATACTTTTCAAATTTTTATTTTTACAGCTGGGGCCGCTAAGAAAGCACGATTTTCTTCGACTTATATAAATCTTCTGAAAATTTGGGCATCAATTCTAGGTATTAAAAGATTAAGTTTACCATATTATTATCTTCTAAAAAATTTTTGCATCCTCTACGAGCAAAGCAGTTTTGTATTCAAATGTTCAGTTTTCACAGAAATTGATCATTCTTTTTCATTGTTTTCGCTACCATTTTAGAACGAATGAGCCGATTTGAATACGGTTGATTTCATTCGAAAGTAGAAACAAAAATTTATTTGAAAACGTCCAAAAAAACTAGTTTTCATTTTTTGGAATCAATACATGCTGAATGTCAATGCTGAACACACACAAAAAAGTTATTATTTTTTATTACTTTTTTAACATTTTTCACTTTTCTTTTGTGTCCACACTGAGAACAAAAGGAGCGTTTACTGTTCTTGATTGAAATATTCTGGAAAACTGGCCTTGAGATGGTCTGACACTCTCGAAGTGGGTACAGCAGGGTAGCAGCCGCTCTCGAAGGGAGTTACAGTCGCTCTAGCGTGCATTTTGAGGTTATGTTATCCTGCAGCGCCACCACCAAAAGTGCGTCTCGAGCTCATGTCGAGAGTGCTCAGACACTCTTTTTGGCGAGAACAATTACCCCTCTTTGATTAGAATGTCAGTCATAACCTAAAAGTTGGCAGACACCCTTTTTTTTCTCAGTGATACTTAAAGCGTGTATAAAAACTATTTGACAGTTTTGCGTTTAAAGTAACTTTTTTTACATTTTTGTGTACAAAAACAACGTTAAAAGTAGAACTTCTTACTCACGTTAGGTACTATATTTTTTTCAAAGTTACCCTAATAGGGCATGTATTAAGGTAACTTTGAGAAAATAGAGCATTCTTAGAATGCAATGCCCTCATTTTCAAGTTGAAACACAGAGATTGAAAAACTTTAGGGCTAGGAGTCATCAAATTCTTGAGAGTTTTTTAACGATGCGCGCTTATCGTTATTTTCTCAGTGTGCCATTTACTTGAATTTTGCTTAAAAAACCATATTCAGACATTCACGGATTATAGATCCTCCAATTTGTTTTGAGTTCAGAAGCTCATAACTCTGACTCTCATGAGATTTTTCCTTTATAATTTTATATTATTGGAAATCTCTAGACTTCAGCTATAATTTGGTGTAATCTAAAATTGTGTACACTGTTTTTTATGTCGAATAAATAAGTCAATACGTCGATCTTAGTCAATTAAAAAAAATTGTTTACGTTGTTTTTCACGGAAATGTAAAAAAAGTTACTGTCAAATAATTTTTATATGGGCAAAAGTCAAAAAGTCGGCCACTTTTGTGTCGCATCATGTCATGTAATTCCGAAAAAAAGGTACTTATCAATAAGATACTATTCTAAAAATTTAACAGCTTTTTGTGTTTACCAAACCCTGATCGAAGCTGTTAAATTTTTAGAATCATAACTCTTTTTTAAATACCTTTTCTTCCGTGGAATTACATGACATGACACAACGAAAAAGTAGCCGACTTTTTGACTTTTGTCCATATGCGCTTTATGAAAACACTAAAACAAAGTAAAAAATGCTAAAAAAGTAATAAAAAAAAAGAGAATCTCTACCTGCCCGATGCAACGTACGTCCAAATTCGACGCATGTTCATATATTTTCACTAAAATTTTGAAATAAAAAAGCGGAGGTACGTCCAGTGAACGTACGTCAACTGGGCGTACGTTTCATCGGGCAAATAGAGAGACTCAATTTTGATGAGAAACTAATTTAGATTGATTTATTGTTCACAACATATTTTTCCAGTACCTACTTTTGAAAATTAGTCTGATCGCCGTAGAGATTTTCGTGTGCCAACGCGATGTATGCAATCCTCCCACACGGAGAAAAGGTTGATTCTCAAAATGCAGCGCTTCCATGCATTGGGAAAGAAGAAGCAGTGTGAACTCTGATTAGAGCCTTGAGGAGCGTGCGCCCGAAAATCCAGTGCATGCAACTCAAATCAGAGTCCACGTTACAAGTTTTCTCCGTGTGCTACAGTGAGATTGGTCTAAACTAGATAGTGTATAGTACAAATTGATACGGATTAATATTAATTAATTAACGGTCATACTTTTAATAGTGTTCAAGAACGAATGGTAGTGATGCGAAAAATAAGTCGGACTTTTAATAAATAAAAAACTGAAATTCTTTTTTCGTGTGATATTCTAACCTACGCTTGGGGAGAACATCTTCGTGAATCTTTGTGAATTTTCGTAAATCGTTGTGAATCTTTGTGAATATAAAATTATGAGCGCAGTCTATGCTCCTACTACCGGACCGAATACTGTTGCCAATGATTCTCATAAAACCACTACTATCGAAGATTCCAGCTCTATTCTTAATACCAATTAACTATTCTAAGAGAATTTTTTTTTTTCTTTCTAAAAGAAAGAAAAAAAAATATTTATAGAGAACTTTAACTTTTGTTAATTATTTCATGCTTGTTTTTTAGATAATATAATTTCTCCAAATTAAATAAAATTGATAAATTAAAAAGAAAAATTATTATAATTTTGTTGTGATGATAAATATTTTTTTATCAATTTCTTAGTTTTATAAATGTATGCTCTCTCTTGTCATTTGAGTATTCTTAAAATATAATTTAGATTATAAAATAAGTAGCAAAATGTTATTTGGATCTCGTTTAGTGTATGTTAATCTACGTATACTGTCGCAAATGTTAAAATTTCCATTTGTAGTCCATTCAAAAGTAGTACTTAAATGAACCTTGTCAGTTTTTTTTTTTTTTTTTTTCTATTTATTTATGAGCCAAAGGCCCTTAGTACTGTATTTACATGTGCAAAAATGCAGAAAAAACATACAAAATATATGAATATATATTACATATTATCAAGATGTCACAGTCTTACAGGAATTAAACTGTACTCAACGAAGTTAAGTACACAATCATATGCGCAATTTACATTCTTTAAGAAACGAGAAAATTCGTTGGCAAGCCGGGATGTTAGGCCCTGCCAAAAACATTTCTGCGCATAAGGGAGTGCAGAAGCCCAGCTGCTTCAATACAGTAAGGAGACCAACTCTCTTACCCTCATATTCAGGGCATTACCACGGGATATGACTCAGATCCTCTACCTCACATCTACATGTACAAGACGGATCATCAATAAAGTTAACCCTGGCGAGAGAGGCTGCCAGGTTATAATGATTTTCCCTACACCGATTAATGGTAACAATGCCCACCAGGTGTCACAGAGGAACTTTATGATACTAATTGCCCTAAAGCACCTCTTACGTATGGCATCAACCTGCCTACCAAAATTCAGTCTGTAGTCAAAAACTACGCCAAGATACCTCACAGAATCATTGGACTTTATGACCTGGTCCCGGACAGTGATTTCACAAAAAGTGATTTCCCGGCTTAACCCCATTCCTATTAAAATATACAAAAACGGTCTTAGAAGGAGACAGATTCAACCCGATATCTTGAAGCTCGGAGTCAATGCTAGCGACGATTTTTTGAAGGTTTCGCGTACCTTACGCCACGCTTTTACATTTAACAGTAACAACAATGTCATCCGCGTACTGAGAGGCATCGATACCAACGTAGATGAGATACAAAAGAGGGCTCATAACATCTCCCTGAGCAACACCCCTATACGCTCTCCTAGCCTCACCGTCTATGCAGGCAGCATGCACAAACCTACCAAAAGTAATAAATTGCACAAAGCTTAAGGTAGTTCCGAAGCGTATATATAGCTAACCTAAAATATAGTTATAGCCGCTCGTTGCCCCCACTCTGACGCCACGCGCAGCCGTCGCCACCGCTGCTCGAAATCATGCTAAAATCATGCATTTTTCATTCTTTTTGATTGTACATCTCATAAGTTAATATCGCTTGCTATGTTTATCTTTGTACGATACGATTTCTAAGATCTTGCTCTACAAGAAAACCTGTTTTTAAAAAATATTTTAAGAAAATTGAGTTTGCAATGAGAGAATAACCTTCAAAATAAATATGAATTCACGCGCTCAGCATAGGAATCCCATGTAAAAAATTGAAACTTCTGAGCCCAATATCTCAAAATTAAGTGTGGCTTGGGGGTTTAAGAAAAATACCAGCGTGTACAGGACTCAAAAATCTACCTCTGGGCCAAATTCTAGAGATTTTTTAAGAAACTCAATTTTTTTGGGAAATACCTTAAGACACTGTCCGAGCAGCCGATACCCGAAAGCTTAGTGATCGTAGGTGAGGACTCATCGTAAGTGTTGGTAAAAAAGTCGGAGTAAGAAGTCTCAAGGAGCTGATCAAACTTACCCCAGTTCGTGCGGACTGATCTAAGCTTGAAGGACTCCCTGGAATAGGAGTTCTTACTGACGTCGACACTTACAAACATAGGGTAGTGATCAAAGCCCCAGGTCTCGTCGCAAACTTTAACATCAATGAGTCCAGAAAGGTTGCCAGACGACAGAATCAAGTCAATGTTGGACTTTCAACCGGTTTCAATGTCAATACGATAGTAAGTGTCCGTGTTATGAAGATACAAGTCACGTGTCTCGATACACCGATTAAGTCTCTCCCCGTTCAGTCTTACCACAATTCCAAACAACGTTATGGGCATTATAATCACCCACAAAAATGTAATTCCCAAGAACAGATTCACGAAACATCGTGTCCCATTGAACATGAGAAAGGACAAGACCTACGGCTCTGTACCTCGCTATTAAATCAAAAGTCGGGGTAACATCAGTAAAACTAAGACCGCATATTTCCACTAGGGATGAGGAATGATAATATTGGTAATTTCAACAATCGTAAGCTTAGTACGAACGAAAAAAATATTACCACCTCCTCGCCTGCCGTTGCTCCTGTCTTGCCTGTGGACGTTGAACCCAGGTTGAAAGCTGTTGTCACCTCTTTGACGTGATTGTTTGTGTGGAATCCTGATTCAACTCTAAACACGACGACCCTCTTCATCCTCATCAACCTTGTCAGTAAAGTTAAAATCTCTTTAAAAACACTTTCATTTCACTTTTAAATTACACATAAAGTTTCTTCATAATTAATAAAAATGCTTTTTCACCATACCTTGGCTGAAAGTAGCAACTTTCCTCCCTGAGCGGTTTTGGAAATTGCTACTTTCTGCCTAAGGTATGACGAAAAGCACAATACACACTAAGGGAGTAAAAAAAAAATCCCTCAGAGTACATTTTTAATCGTTCGAACCTCGCCTGCGGCTCGGGTGATAATTAAAAGTACTCTGAGACATTCTTTAGTTTTGCTCCCTAGATGTGTCATATACAATTCATAGTTACACGTATTATCAAAGGACGTAATTCTTACCCTGCTCAAAAAATGCATATGTGTAAAGTTTTTGAACACTTGTAAGTATGATAGTTAATATTATTCTGTAAAAATTTTCATTGTATTAGCTCACTGTAGCAAAAAGAAAACTTGCAGCTCGAACTCAGATTTCTTTTCAGGTACGTGCACCCGAAAATCCAGAACATGCACTTGAAATCCGAGTGCCGTTCTGTGAGGGCGCTGAATTTAAACCTTCTCTCCGTGCAGGTTAAAAAGATGTATTTTGACTCCCTGAATAAGAACTTCGATAAATAAATTGCCATTTCGGTGAATAAAAATTTTTTTTATATTTTTTAGCTGAAAATAAATTGAAAGTATACTTCAATTTTTTTCGCTAAGTCAACATTTTTCTGATAAAAAATCAATAAAGCTGAAAAAACTTATATCCCGCAGATGTTTACGCGCTCGTTTTTTTAAACTTTAATTATTTTTGCTCGGAAAATATTGACTTTACGAAAAAAAGTTGAAGTAGATTTTCAATTTATTTTGTGCTAAAAAATGTAAAAAAAATTTTTATTTACCCAAATTGTGACTTTTGTAGTTTATTCATTGAAACAATTTCAAATAAATTATTCGAATATGGGCCTCCGAAATTCTTATTCAGGGGGTTAAAATAAATTTTTTTAAACTGATTTGGATCACACACCGCACGTCAGCACATGAAAACCCTTATGGCGATCTGGCTACTTAGTCTCTTCGATTCGCCGATAAACAGAGATTTTTATTGCTTATAACAATTGGTATCTGAGTGAATCCTCTACATAATTGTTACATCTGAAGCATCTGTGATAATTCTACGTAACATTCAAAATCTTATTAATCGATATGATAGATATAACAACGCAAATAGAAATTAATAAATATTAAATGTAATCATGTACGGAATTTAACAGAATGCACAACATGGCATCAGGAAAAACGGCCGAAATGAATTATACCTGCGAAATTTGCGGTCGCGAGGGATTCAACGATGCCGAAATGCGCTCACACATGGCTCTTTACCATCTCAAAGGAGCAGCCAACTGTCCGTTTTGTGACTTGGGCGAGATCTCGCCAGCTGAGATGCTACTTCATGTTAATACTGCTCACCTGGATTATTTAACTCCTAGGTTTGTTAGCACATTATTTATTTTCTTTTGCATAAATTAATGGTTTAGAAGTATATTTTCTTTAATAAATCAAAGAAAATAAACTTTCAAAGTTCAAATTATATATCGATGGCCCGTGCAAAGAAAAACCTTGGGTCAAAATTTGGGGAGAAAAAAGTAACAAGGAGGGCTTGCGGTGATAAAAATATCTCCAAACCCACATTTTCCCTGATTTGAGCCTGCGGCGATAAAAATAACAGGTCGAAGGTAGTAGCGGAGATAAACGTAACAACCCAACGCCCAGTGGCGAATAAAAAATTCCTTGAAAATTAAATTGATTTTTTGTAAGGTCACGACGAATAAAATCATCCTTGACAAAAAATGACCCTTGCCCTTCGCTTGACAAAATTTTGGTCTCTCAAGCACCGGCGGCGAAAAAAAATGACTCCTGCCCATCTCTCGACAGATTTACGGATTCTTCAAGACCAGCTTTGAAAAAAAGGACTCCTGCCCTTGTCTCGAAAGAATTTCGATCTCTCTCGACCAAAATTTTCCAGAGCAGGACAAGGGTTTTTTTTCACGACCCGTCCTCGAGAGACTTAAATAGGATCAGTAGAAAGGCAGGTGTCATTTTTTTCACGGCCAATGCTCGAGAGACTAAAATTTTGTCAGGAGCAATTTTTTAGGGCAAGGGTGGCCCTTGTGTTGAGGGAACGAACATGCGTACTTTTTTAGTCACTTATGCATTAAGGTGGTATTATTTTCGCGGCCCTAAATGATTGCTTATGTTATTTCTCGACCGGTATTGCGTAGTTGAGGTTTTTTTTTATCTCCAGTAAGAACTGAAGGATGATTTTACGTATTTGTCGCTACCTTACAAAAAATCAATGTGTTGAGGAGTTTTAGTTGTTTACTTGATATTTTTAGCGCTAATAAGACACAAAAAAATTATTGAATAATAATTTTTATTGTTGTACACGACGTTTCGTCATTTTTAATGACCTCACCAGGTGACATAAATATTCTTAAATTATAACGTAATTAATAGTCATTGAAATCCTAAAGCCCAATCGGGCTTTGACGGCGAGTAGGTTTTTTTAACCTACTACCGTGAAAGCCTGCAGGGCTTTATATACATTGAATTTCGATTTTAGGTTAGGACGATCACGAGAAAAACAATATTAGGATGATTATTTTTTTTAAACCATATAGCCTACGCATAGCCGGTGATTCTCTGAGTAATTTAAAAAAAAAATCATCACGAAATATGGTCGCATTATAAAGTTATCAACGTTTCAATTTTTCAACTCCCCAAATTCTCTTCGCTCAAGATTCAGGCGATTTCCGATTTCAGTGTCGAGCATCCGGTCTCTCTGCAGCATGCTGCCTTGCAAGACGCTGCAGCCGAAACCGGATGTTACGGACTCTCTGTCTCACTCTTGCAGCCTGCTGCTGGCCTGCTGCAGCAAGCTGCGAGAAGCCTGCGCAGGCAAGGTGCGCGGACGCAAGAGGCCCAGCCTGGGCCGCCCGCCGCCCAGGGCATGACAACAGCTGATCAGCTCGAGCTGCTGCAGAAGACAGCGCTCATTATTGTATGATTTAAAAAATTAAGTAATTAGAAAAGTAGTCAAATATATAGTGGCATCACGCTAAATTCATAATTAGCATAGTTTAATTAATAATTATTATTTCTATAATTATTGGTTAGTAATTATAGAAATATTTGACTTTAATTTTTTAAAACAAAATATTGAAAGTCGACGGTTGTCCTATGATATCATCTATAAGTTATTCTAATTTTTGTGTAAGCTGTGAGTTAAAATTGTGAAATATTCTGTTGCAGCTTTGAAAGTTTATTGGCCCTCATTAAAATTGAAGTTTTTTCTGAATATGTGTGAGTGAATGATTTTTCTCTTGATGTGAAGTGTATGAATATTTTGTATAAACAGTTTTAAGTTGAATGCACTTATTTACTATCAAAGCAAATCTTTTAAATTATTAATGTCAATAAACCAATATGGGAAGTTAGTTTAGCAGCCAAAAGTAAAATTTAACTTGATTGTCAGAAAGGTTCATATTGGAAGTGTGTTTGTGATAATAAAATTTATCAATGCAAGTGTAGCGATTCAGAGTAAACATTTCAATGATGATTCTTCAGAACTACTTCACTTTCTTTGGGGTTGTCAAAGAGGTTTCCATATGCTGACTCTCAACTAATACACTCATAAAGATTAAATTTTTTTAATTACCTTTTGAAGAATTTAACTGAAATAAACTTTTTCAGTTTAATAGTAATTTAAAAATGTTGCAGTGGTTCATGCTTTTTTATCAAGTTAGCTGTTATAATTCATCCAACGTACAGCAAGTTTAAGTTCAGGAGATGTCAATAACCGTGATCAGTTAAAGTTAAATAAATATATATGTATATATACATCATTTAAATCATCATTGGAACTTAGATTCTGAGTCAATACGCTAGCACTGATAAGTTTTATTCTTCTCAGTTTATTTTCCAAGATGAATGTCTGACTATTAAGTTTAATTTATATGTATATAATATAGATGCTAACTCCCTGTGATTGGTCATTGACATTGGCTGCATTTAAATGAGATGGTAATTAATGTCTCATGGGGTTATTGGAATTGTTAGACAAGTACACACATGTTGCAAAAATTTTTAATATAACAAATTTTATCACTAAAAAATTTTATCGGTTCAGACCCTGCAAATTGAAAATAATTAAATAAATACTTTAATTTGTTGTTTGCATAAAAATGCCCAAGGTATTGACTGCATAACGCTGTACAAGCCAATATCTAAAGATAAAGATAAAATTATAAAAAAAATAGATGACACAAAATTATTTATAACTTTTTCATAAAACTGACTGAATTTACATTTTTAGTTGATAATAAATGTAGTGGTGTGGTACCAACTTTTGATGTTATTTGAATTAAATGCGATAGTGATCAATGTCTCATGGGGTTATTCAAATTGTCAGACAAGTAAATACATTTAAATCATCACTGGAATTCATAAATTCTGAGTCAATACACTAACACGGATAAGGTTTATTGTTCTCAGTTTATTTTCCAAGATGAATTTGTCTGACTATCAAGTTTAATTTTAGTTTCATCTGCTATATACCAACTCCCTGTACTTGGTCATTGATATTAGCTGCATTTAAATGTGATGTTGATCAATGTCTTATGGGGTTATTCAAATTGTCAGAAATGTTGCAAAAATTGTAAATATAATAAATTTTATCACCAAAAATTTTATCGGTACAGTATCTGTTATAACTACAGATTGCAATATTTTTGTGAAACCTTCAAATTGCGTGGGATTTAAGTCAGTTTAGTCATAGTGATGTGTTTTAAGTTTTTTTTTTTTTTTTTTTTTTTTTTTTTTTTTTTTTTTTTTTTTTTTTTACAAATAGATAAAATTTTGAATAAAACTATTACGCTTCAAGCCTGAAAAGTTAAGATTTAGAGTAAGTAAAATGATGAAAAAAATATAAAACTATCTAGTAAGATCAGAGATTTGAAAAAATATTTTTGACTGCGTGATAAAAAAAAAAAACATCTCAAAAAATTCATTTAAGCATAGTTTGGTTCTTACGCCAAAACTCCTTTTGCAGAGCAATAACAACACATAACTAAGAAAAAAAATCTTTTCAATTTATTTTAGCCTCATTTTAATTGAGAACTGAAAAATAAAAAATTAAATAATCAAAATAAACTTAAGTTAATAATTATTAAATAGTTTAAAAATAAAAAATTAATAATTAGTAAAATATCATTTTTTTTTTTTTTTTTAAAGCTTGGAGATAAATAAAATTAAAAAAAAAAAAAAAAAAAATTAAAAAATGTAAAATACCAACTGCGAGTTGAGTTTTTACTGTATAGTTGCTATAACAGAATTATCAAAATAAAATTTTTTTTTTATACTTTATGTTTAAAAATCAGTAAAAAAGTATACAAGAAAATTAATTCATTTTAATTGTCCTTCAATATCGATAAAATCATTCATCTCAACGGAGTCTTAAGTTGTTTGTTCTAGTCAGGAATCAATTGGTAAATTTTACCAATTTTATTTAGTTTCACCTTATATCCAAGCGAAAGAAATGAAATCTTTAAAAAGAAAGACCTTTAAAAAGGTAAGAATTTACGGCGAGTGGTTTTTTTGGACAGAACTAAAACAAAAGTATATAATGTTGTTACTTCCAGATCTATGTTAATATTAATCAATTTATCCCGAAAGATAGGAACAGATGAATAAAATATAAAAAAATAAAAAAACCATCTTTCAGTATAGTTACAGTGAATTCTGTTTATTTTATTTTTTAACTTTTATTTTATAAATTAATTCGAGTATCTACTCTGATTTTGATATTATGTTTTCGGGGATACGAACAGATAAATGAAATGAAATCTAAAATAATTTTCCGCACGAGTTTTTAATAAATTTTTTTCAGTTTTATTTCATTAAGAATTTTTACTCAAATTATTAAAAATTCCTATTCTGATTCTGCTGATATTTTTTTGGAATATGAACAGATGAAAGGGATGAAATCAAAGAATCATCTTCCGGATGAGTTTTAAGTAAATTTTTCTTTACTTTTTACGCATCTTATTTTTTTTCATTTTTTTTTTTTTTTTTTTTTAAACTTGAATTTGATTATTTTTTGGTAAAAGTTTACTATCAATTTATTCAATTTAGGTGTCGTTCAATATCGAGAAAATAATTCGGACTCGACGGAGCCGCAGATTAACGATTAACAGTCGACCAAATTCATGCACCACCTAAAAGCAGAAGCTGTATTAAACTAAAAATAAAAAGACTTAGAAATCTAAGAACTTTTTTTTTTTTAATTGTTCCTTTGAAAAGTAATATTATTCTAATCAATAAATCTGCGGCTCCGTCGAGTCCGAATTATTTTATCAATATTGAACGACACCTAAATTGAATGAATTGATAGTAAACTTTTACCAAAAAATAATCAAATTCAAGTTTAAAAAAAAAAAAAAAAAAAAAATGAAAAAAAATAAGATGCGTAAAAAGTAAAGAAAAATTTACTTAAAACTCGTCCGGAAGATGATTCTTTGATTTCATCCCTTTCATCTGTTCATATTCCAAAAAAATATCAGCAGAATCAGAATAGGAATTTTTAATAATTTGAGTAAAAATTCTTAATGAAATAAAACTGAAAAAAATTTATTAAAAACTCGTCCGGAAAATTATTTTAGATTTCATTTCATTTATCTGTTCGTATCCCCGAAAACATAATATCAAAATCAGAGTAGATACTCGAATTAATTTATAATTAAAGTTAAAAAAAAATAAACAGAATTCACTGTAACTCTACTGAAAGATGGTTTTTTATTTTTTTTTTTATTTTATTCATCTGTTCGTATCTTTCGGGATAAATTGATTAATATTAACATAGATCTGAAAGTAACAACATTATATACTTTTGTTTTAGTTCTGTCCAAAAAAACCACTCGCCGTAAATTCTTACCTTTTTAAAGGTCTTTCTTTTTAAAGATTTCATTTCTTTCGCTTGGATATAAGGTGAAACTAAATAAAATTGGTAAAATTTACCAATTGATTCCTGACTAGAACAAACAACTTAAGACTCCGTTGAGATGAATGATTTTATCGATATTGAAGGACAATTAAAATGAATTAATTTTCTTGTATACTTTTTTACTGATTTTTAAACATAAAGTATAAAAAAAAAATTTTTATTTTGATAATTCTGTTATAGCAACTATACAGTAAAAACTCAACTCGCCGTTGGTATTTTACATTTTTAAATTTTTTTTTTTTTTTTTTTTAATTTTATTTATCTCCAAGCTTTAAAAAAAAAAAAAAAAAATGATATTTTACTAATTATTAATTTTTTATTTTTAAACTATTTAATAATTATTAACTTAAGTTTATTTTGATTATTTAATTTTTTATTTTTCAGTTCTCAATTAAAATGAGGGTAAAATAAATTGAAAAGATTTTTTTTCTTAGTTATGTGTTGTTATTGATCTGCAAAAGGAGTTTTGGCGTAAGAACCAAACTATGCTTAAATGAATTTTTTGAGATGTTTTTTTTTTTATCACGCAGTCAAAAATATTTTTTCAAATCTCTGATCTTACTAGATTGTTTTATATTTTTTTCATCATTTTACTTACTCTAAATCTTAACTTTTCAGGCTTGAAGCGTAATAGTTTTATTCAAAATTTTATCTATTTGTAAAAAAAAAAAAAAAAAAAAAAAAAAAAAACTTAAAACACATCACTATGACTAAACTGACTTAAATCCCACACAATTTGAAGGTTTCACAAAAATATTGCAATCTGTAGTTATAACAGATACTGTACCGATAAAATTTTTGGTGATAAAATTTATTATATTTACAATTTTTGCAACATTTCTGACAATTTGAATAATTTATAATACATATGTACGGTTAAGCAACATGAGTCAGTCTGACTCAACATTTTAAATATAACGTAGGGCAACTAATCAACTACCAAAATACTTATATTAAAAAATCAATAATTTTAAAAGAATTTTTTATTCGCCACTGGGGGTTGGGTTGTTACGTTTATCTTCGCTACTACCTCCGACCTGTTATTTTTATCGCCGCAGGCTAAAATCAAGGAAAATGTGGGTTTGGAGATTTGGCCGCAAGCCCTCCTTATTACTTTTTTCCCCCCAAATTTTGACCCAAGGTTTTTCTTCACACGGGCCATCGATATATACATAAACATTACAGATTTAAGCACTCATTTCTATTTTTATTTCTACTTGTTCATAATGAATTAATAAAAAAATAAATAAATAAAAAAAGGCAAGTGAATCTTGGGACCCAAGCAAGAAATAAAACTTCAAATCATTTCGCAGGCAATCTTAAAAAAAGGGGAATATATAATTGCACGGGACCAAAAGTCATTTGCACGACAGGGCAATGGCACGGGGAAAAAAGCTATTCGCACGGGAAAAAAATGCTTATGCACGACAAAAAAAAGGCTTTCACACGGCAAAAGAAAAGAAAACTGACGGGAAAAAATAGTATCGGAACAGGACAAAAATATTTTTAACAGGAAACAAAACTTTTGCACGGTAAAAACCAACTCTTTGGCACGGGATAATAATTTTCATTATGAGATTTACTCAAAGCCAACAGCAGTTTGAGTCTCCCACCCCAAAATTGCTTAGTTAAAATTGAGAGTCTCCTACCCCAAAATTGCTCATTCGGCCCACCTTGTACCTCTGCAGACTCTTAATGCAGACTCAATACGTGGCAGTTTCAGTTTGAAAGTTTGAAGTGAACGTGTCAATATGGCCGGTGAACTCACATACTTTGACTCGCACTCATCTGAAAGTTCTTCAGAAGAAGATATTCAGCAGCCACCATGTAAACGTAAGAAGCCAACACGCACGTGGCTCGAAGTTGAAATATACCCGTCAGATGCTGAGGCTGAAAATGCTGTTAAACAACTCGAAATTTGGAAAAGCTGTTCGGTAAAGTACTCATCAGCTGGTAGACGCGTTGAATATCATTGTAGTAAAGGGCAGTATAGAGTTTCTGAGTGTCCAGCAGGATTATATCTATTATATAGGGAATTCTCAAAAACTTTTAAAATATACAAGTATTCAGAAAAACATAGTTCTTATTGAAGCACACCTCTGAAATTTTGACCACATTTTCTTATCGTTATTTCTAACGCTGATCCACGAGAAAAGTTTGTTGCAAAGTTCGCAGGCGAAGTTATTGCAAAATGAAATTATCAATAAACAATTCATAAAAAAATTCAAAAAATGATGACGGCAACTGATCCAGAGGGAAAAAAGAAGATAAAGACATTCCAATATAGTTTTTTATCAAAATAGTAGGGTAAACATGGGGAAAAAATTGTTTAAACAATAATATTGTTTAAACAACTTCAAAAATTTCACAATTTTGCTCTGTAAAAAATGGTTTCATATTTTTCAGGAAAAACAAAATTAAAAGTGTCCTTAGATATTTTTTATTTAAAGCCTTAGGTTATGTGAAAAAAATCATTGAAATTGAAAAAAGAGTGCTTGATCACGGAGCCAGAATAGTTCATGATAGTTTCATTTTGCAATAAGTTCGCCTGCGAACTAAAAAATAAATTTTTTTATTATTGGATCAAGTTAGAAATTACAATAATAAATAGCTGTCAAAATTTCAAAAGTGTGCTTCAATTTTTACTTTACTTTTCCGAATTTTTACCGAGTTTAAAAGTTTTTGAGAATCCCCCATATCACAGTTGCAGTACTACTGTATCTATGTACAAGACGGAAAATGAACATGAGCATATCGACGCCAATCCTACTCGAGGTTTGTCAGTTGAAAACAAGGCTTTCATACAACAGAAGTTTTGCACACCTTCCTACTTACAGACGCCAATTACAGAAAAACTCCTAAAAAAATTTGAACGCCAACAAGGAAAGTGGACGAAATTTCAGAGCTACAGCGACTGGCGAAAAAGTGTATAAAAAATAGAGGTTTATCCTAATAAATCATACCCAAATGTCACTTGCAGTTGCCCAGTTTTTACAAAAAAAATCAGTGCAAACATTCCGTTGGTATGTTGGTATTCCGTTGGTTAATTAAAAGAAAAGAAGTGGAAGTACCTCAAGAAGCTAAGAATATCCTTCTAGGACAGAAACGCAAGAGAGATCGACCAACAAAAGCAAAACAGTTTTGATAGTTCGATCAGTGAATATGAACTCTGTTTAATTAACTATAAATTGTACACTTAATATTTAATAAAGTTTCAGTAATTTAAGTTTTCAATATCACTTCCTTTCTATAAATATTTAAATACAGCGTTTTTTTTTCAAAAACTAAGAAAAAATTTGATTAGGGGAATTTCATCATTTTTCCCGGGTAAAAAGTATGTTTGTGCCGTTGAAATGTTTTTTTTTCTCGTTCAGTATATTCAATTCCCGTTAAGTTCTTTTTTTTCCTGTGCATTGATATTTTTTCCTGTGCAGCTACTTATTCTCTCGTGCCACAACTTATTCTCCCGTGCAATCACTTGTTTTCCCATGCATCAGCTCAAAATTTTCCTGTGCATAAGAATTTTTTTGACGTGCCGATAAATCATAGCCTTAAAAAAAGTATAAAAAAAGTTTTTCGATTTATATTATCATATCAGAAGTTAGTATCACTTGCTATATTTATCTTTGTACCTCACGATTTCTTAGATCTAGCGCTACAAGAAGACTTGTTTTCAAAAAATATTTTAAGAAAATTGAGTTTGCAATCCAAGAATAGTATTCCTCTATAAGCACGAGAACGGCGTCGTTTCCGCGAGAGTTGGATGTTTCAGTACGAGAGCGAAGCTCGAGTGAGTTCTCGATGCGAGAAACTCTTTCATTTCTCGCATCTGATGCGAGAAACTTTTTACGATAAGAGCTTCAAGAGAACAGGCTTGTTTATCGTATAATATACGCAACGAGAAACGGAGGTATTTTCGTTTCAGATTTAAGAAAAATCTTTTAATTTATATGAATTTTTACACTTAGCTTAAGAATCCCATGTAAAAAATTGAAACTTCCTAAGCCCAATATCTAAAAATAAAGTATGGTTTGGAAGTACAGGAAAAATACCACCATGTAGATGACACAAAAATCTACGTTTTTGCAAAGTTTTAGAGATTTTTTAAGAAAAAATTTACCGTAACTTGTTGCCAGGTGACACCACCCCTACCTCTAAAATCCAGCTGGAAAACTAGCCGTCATATTGGAACCGAAATCCAGCTGGATTTAAAAAAAAAAACTTTCGTTAATTTTGCTTAAAATCAAGTTATTATTCATTTTTCAATAATTTCGAAAATTTGAACTTTTGTTGAAGTTTTTTTCATAATTTTCCAGCTGGATTTGTCCAGCTAGAAATCCAGCTGGACAAATCCAGCTGGAAAATTAAAAAAAAAACTAAGTTCAATTTTTTAAAAATCATTGAAAAATGAATAATAACTCGATTTTAAGCAATATTAACTAAAAAAATTTTTTTTTAATCCAGCTGGAAATCCAGCCGTCATATTGGAACCGAAATCCAGCTGGATAGCCTGCTGGAAATCCAGCTGGATTTTAGGGGTAGGGACATTTTAGAGAAAAAAAAATTTACAAAATTGAAAACTCTTTTGTTTCTCTCTTTCTTACCCATCTCCATGGATACCTTCCTCATTTTAGTTCGCATGACAATTAACTAGGTACCAGCGCCATGTAATAGTATAAGGCTTTTTAACAAGCAGACGATGTCAATTTTGCGGGGGTATACAGGGAATTCAATATTTTATGGTTTTATTTAATTTTTTGAACTTTTTAACTTAATTCACTCGTTATTTTGGATTTTTATTAATTACTATGTAATCCTAGATACTTTCTTGAAGAAAAAATCATTTTGTTCTTTTTTTAAAGCTATCAAGTTAAAATCTTTGTTGTACCCACCGCATTCTATCCGGCCAACTGCAGTGTTGGGTAAATGACAATTCTGGAAGTTTTCGACATGTCGTAAAGTCGAAAATGTCGTAAATGTATCAAATGTATAAAAGTTTGTCGTTAATGTATGAATTGTAAAAAATTCAAAAATGATTTATTTCAGCTCATAACCTAGATTTTTTCTCAATTAATTTTGTTTGCAACTTTGATATTTTCAATTGAAATTTAAAAACTTTACAATGTTGAACTATTACATCCACGATTGTTAACTTCATTCACTTGTATTATGATTATTCATTTCAATCTTCATGTGTGATACTTGTAACGGAGTTATAGCATGTGTAGTGAAGTAAAGTAAAGAAAAAAAAAAAAAAAAAAAAAAAAAATTACCTTTCCAGCTGGATTTTCCAGCTGGAAATCCAGCCGTCATATTGGAACCGAAATCCAGCTGGATTTTAGGGGTAGGGTGTTTACATTACTTGTATTTTAATTTCAAGATATTAATGAATTTTTTAATTTATTAATAAGTAAAAATTATTTAAACTATTGTTGAAAATTAAATATGCTAACAATAAATGTTTATAATTGGTTTTTCAGTTTTTTATTAAACTTTATTGCAATTTTTTATTTACTAGTGTTCAAATATTTAAACTGAATGCAGCTAACAATGGTGAAAAAACATTTAAGTTTAGCAAAGAAAAAGTGATTTTTTTTATTTACAATTTATTCAAATTAGTTTGAAAATGGACGCTCTTAGGTAGTCTTTAAAGCCTCTTAAATTTAAATTGTTATAACGTTTTATTTCATAATGTTTAATTTATACTAGCTCTTCTGAGCGCGCTTCAAGCGTGCATAGGAAAAAACAATAAGAGTAACCTCAAAATGCACTTTTCGAAAATTTTAAAAACTTCTTCACCAATCAGCTCACGAATAAAAATCTTACACTTACGCAAGATAGCGATAGCTCTCTTTTATAAAGGGAAAAAAGTGTTTTATACAGTTAATTACTATCTTTCTTTTTTATTTTATTTATTAATTTTTCAGAAAATAGTAACTTGATGATGATTTATGCAAATTTTGTTGTTGTTGCAACCTCTCGTTTCTTACTGTGGAGTCCAGTTTTTTTCTGGAGTTTGTTAGATTATTAAATCTTGATCACTCTCCTAATTTCCAATCTGTCTTGTATAGCAGGTTTAAGTTTAAAAAATTATTTTTAATTTTTCAAAAATATTGTCTATAAATTTCATTTCTATTTATTTACTATTATTTTTTGAATATTATACGCTGTTATTTCGTTGACCCGTACGAAAAGAAACACCTGAGACCGAGAATCCGTGAAAAAAGTACCATCACGTGATTTTCCGGGGAAAGAATAACAAAAAAAAAATTTTACGCGTTTAATGTAACGTTGCAATTTTTTCCAAGAAAATTGTCATGATGTAAAATTTATCCGTGAATAGAGTACCATTACGTGATTTTCCGGGGAAAGAATAACAAAAAAAAAATTTTGCGCGATAAATGTAACGTTGCAATTTTTTCCAAGAAAACTGTCATGATGTATAATTTTTCCGAGAAAAGTGTCATGTTAAGTTGCTGCGGGTCGGAAGACAATATTCTCCGAGGAAAGTGTAACCAGTGTGCTTTATTCCGGAAAAACAATTACGTTTATTCAAGACGAAAATATATCCCGGGAAAAAAGTAACCTGCACAACTTATTCCAGGTAAAGTGTAACGTATTGGTGATCAACGATTAAAATAATATTTTTCCAGGTAAAAAGCAACAAGAACAATGCCAACTTATTTTAAGCAGGCCAGGGAGCTTTTCCCGAGGGAAACGTAACGTTAAAACTTTTTCCCGGGTAAACTGTAATGTTGAAGTTATCGACGACTAAGGTATTATTTTCCTAGTTAGAATTTACAATATCGATGTCAATTTATTTGAAGCAGGTTAAAGAGCTTTTTCCGAGGTAATCGTAACGTTGACAACTTTTTTCCGGGTGAAATGTAACGTGTAGGAAATCATCGAAATAAAGATATTTTTTAATGGAAAACTTACAATATCCATGACAACTCACTTAAACCAGAGAAAGGAGATTTTTCCGAGGAAAACGTAACGTTAAAACTTTTTTCCGGGTAAACTGTAATGTTGAAGTTATCAACGATTAAGGTATTATTTTTCCAAGTTAGAATTTACAATATCAATGCCAACTTATTCAAACCAGATTTGGGAGCTTTTTCCGAGGAAAACGTAACGTTAAAACTTTTTTCCTGGTAAACTGTAATGTTGAAGTTGTCAACGATTAAGGTATAATTTTTCCAAGTTAGAATTTACAATATCTAGGCCAACTTATTTAAACCAGACTTGGGAGCTTTTTCTGAAGTGATCGTAACGTTGAGACTTTTTTCCAGGTAAAATGTCACGTTGGGGCAATTTTCGAGTATGGTAATATATTTTTTGGTCTAAACTTACAGTAGCAATCCAAAATTAATTAAAATATGCAAGGAAGCTTTACCAAAGTAAATCGTAATGTTGATGTTTTTTCCGAGTAAATTGTAACATTGAGTCCATAAAAAATTAAAATAAAATTTTTCTAAATAAAAATTTTCAATCTCCATGTCAACTTGTTAAAGGCGGACCTGAGAGTTTTTCTCAAGGAAATCATAATGATGAGATGTTGTTCTGGGCTAACTCTAACTATAATCTCGACTATAATCAAACGCTTCTTTGCGGGGTTTGAGTAATTTATTTGTGGTCATAACTTTAAAATATGCCCGAGAAAATTTGACCTATGAAAATTGTAAGAATTTCGCTATTCATAAAATAAGTTTATAAGTATAAGGTCTGGTCTAAATAAGTTGGAATTGCTATTGTAAGTTTTGACTTAAAAATATATAAATTTAATCGTTTATCACTTCAATCTTACACTTTACCCGGAAAAAAGTCTCAACGTTACGATTTCCTCGGGAAAAGCTCTCTGGTCTGGTTGAAGTAAGTTGGAATTACTATTGTCACTTTTTTCTTGGAAAAATATTACTTTTAATCATTGATAATCTCAACGTTACACTTTACCTGGAAAAAGTCCTCACATTACGATTACCTCGGGAAAAGCTCCCTGGCCTGCTTTAAACAAGTTATCATTGATATTGTAGATTCTCACATAGAAAAATATTATTTTAATCGTCAATCACCTAAACGTTACATTTCACCCGGAAAAAAGTTCTAACGTTACGTTTTCTTCGGGAAAAGCTCCCAAATCTGGTTTGAATAAGTTGGCATACATATTGTAAATTCTAACTTGGAAAAAAATACCTTAATCGTTGATAACTTCAACATTACAGTTTACCTGGAAAAAAATTCTAACGTTACGTTTTCCTCGGGAAAAGCTCACAAATCTGGTTTGAATAAGATGGCATACATATTGTAAATTCTAACTTGGAAAAAAATACCTTAATCGTTGATAACTTCAACATTACAGTTTACCTGGAAAAAAGTTCTAACGTTACGTTTTCCTCGGGAAAAGCTCCCAAATCTGGTTTGAATAAGATGGCATACATATTGTAAATTCTAACTTGGAAAAAAATACCTTAATCGTTGATAACTTCAACATTACAGTTTACCTGGAAAAAAGTTCTAACGTTACGTTTTCCTCGGGAAAAGCTCCCAAATCTGGTTTGAATAAGTTGGCATACATATTGTAAATTCTAACTTGGAAAAAAATACCTTAATCGTTGATAACTTCAACATTACAGTTTACCTGGAAAAAAGTTCTAACGTTACGTTTTCCTCGGGAAAAGCTCCCAAATCTGGTTTGAATAAGTTGGCATACATATTGTAAATTCTAACTTGGTAAAAAAATACCTTAATCGTTGATAACTTCAACATTACAGTTTACC
Organism: Encarsia formosa; assembly: GCA_038277355.1. NCBI lineage: Eukaryota > Metazoa > Arthropoda > Insecta > Hymenoptera > Aphelinidae > Encarsia > Encarsia formosa. The sequence goes on along the minus strand of CM076186.1, from coordinate 39,300,360 downwards.
CGGAAAAAAGTTTTAACGTTACGTTTTCCTCGAGAAAATCTCCCTTTGTCTGTTTCAAATAAGTTGGCAATGGTCTTGTTACTTTTTACCTGGAAAAACAATATCTTAACCCTTAAAGGCCACACCCAAATCCAGAACTGCCACACTGACAGTTATGTGGGGTCTTTTGGACCCCGTGTGGCCTTTAAGGGTTAATCGTCAATTACCATAACGTTACACTTTACCCGTAAAAAGTGCACCCGTTACTTTACTCTCGGAAATTTCCCCTTTTTATTGATCGTTATTATTATCACGGAAAAAATATACTAATTACTCTTTTCTCGGAAAAATGTGGCTCATATATTGGCCGATTTTGTTGTTGTTACAGTTATCTCGGAAAATTGTTAACTTGTTACAGTTTTCTTGCAAAAAAAGAACTTGTTACATTTTTCTTGAAAAACTGGCTCATATATTGGCCGATTATTTTGTTGTTACAGTTATCTCGGAAAATTGTTAACTTGTTACAGTTTTCTAGTAAAAAAAAAACTTGTTATGTTTTTCTTGAAAAACTGGTACTGTTACTGTTTTACCGGATTTTCTGGCAGGTGTTTTTTTTCGTACGGGCCAACGAATTTACTTGTCAGATTTTTATTTAAAATTTGATTGTAATAAAAATTTTTCATAATTTTTTTTTCATAATATAGAGTCTCTGTGCGCATTTATATGATAGTTTTAACAAATTAAAAAAAAAAAAAAAAAAAAAAATTGCGTTGGAGTTTTTGACAAATATTTTTGTCAAAAAAATTTACGACTGTCTTAAACTAAATGGCATTTTCGACACGTCAAAAATGTCATTTAATACAACCTATTTTCGACATGCCCAACACTGGGCCAAGCTGAAAAAGTTAATCGATGAAATTCTTAAAATTTGTTTGTTAATTAAATTTGAAAATAAATAGAGTACAAAAAACTTTATAAATTCGAAAAGCTTAAAAGATGAAATAATATCACAAATTTTAAGCATTTCATCGATTGAACCAACAAAATCAGCAAATAAAAGGTTTATAAAAAATCGTCTGCTATTTTAAGAGTGCTCAGGACCCCGGAGAAACAAGCGATTCGACTATTGCGCCACGAGTTTTGCAGACGGCGAAAATAGTAACTAAGCGCTCTGTAATGTCGATAACCAGGGCCGTCGCTACTTTCTGAAAATAAAGGGCCCGCAAAAAATATCGGGATTAGAGATTATCAATAAAAAATTGTACCTTATAGATAATTTTTTAAAAATTAAAAACTAAATTGTCAGTCACACTCGTGCGCGCACAAAAAAGGTACGACAAAACCCATATTTTTATCATGACAAAAAAAATTCATTCAACATTTCATAACTTTCAGTAAATAACAAAAATAAAAAAGTGAATCAATAAATCTAACAAATGTATATAACAACAATCAATGTGGCCTGCATCGACTAAGATTGTTGTATTATTTATTATAAGGTGTAGGTGCGAGTCGCGGCGTTGACACCGCGGCCCGCGGGCCGCGGCCGGCGAGTTAGGCGTCAGCTGAGAGCGAACCACGTGGTTCGCTCGGGCCTGGGATGTCGTCGGTCGATTGCAGCACGGCAGGCCAACTTCTATAATCAGCCTGCAGCTTGACTCGCCGACGGCTGTACTTCAAAGGTGTTTTGGCTTGGTCGCACGACTCTCAGTCAGATTCCTAATCACGATACGGTCTAATAATTATTAGATTCAAATTTAGGTTTTATTGCGTTAGTTTATTTATTTATTTTGTATACTACAGATTTTTTTTTTTTTTTTAATATAAAATTAAACAATCGATCCCCCAAGCTCCACAACCCAAAAGCGCTGTGCGTCTCGGTTTTTTTGATAAATAAATCATAAAATAAAGAAACGAATAATCCCCAAACTTTACATCTCAATAACGCTGAGCCTCTAGGCTTTTATTTATTTTTTCTCTGAAATGATAAATGAATAAACAACCGCCCCCCAACCTCTACAACTTAGTAACGTCGAGCGTCCGGGGCTTTTTTTCCTCTCAAATAATGAATAAATAAACAATCTACCCTTCAAGCTCTACAGCCCAATAACGCCGAGTGTACGCGGGTTTTTTTTTTCTCTAAAATGAAAAATAAATAAACAATCTACCTCCCAAGCTCTACAATCCAATAATGCTGGGCATCCAGGGATTTTTTTTGAAATGATAAATAAATAAACAATTTACCACCCAAGCTCTACAACCCAATAACGCTGGGCGACCAGGCTTTTTTTCTGAAATGATAAATAAATAAACAACCTACCCCTCAAGCTCAACAACTCAATGACGCCGATCGTACGCGGGTTTTTTTTTCTCTAAAATGAAAAAAAAATAAGCAATCTACCCCCCAAGTTCTACAACCCAATAACGCTGTGCTTCCTGAGTTTTTTTCTGAAATGATAAATAAATAAACAACCTGCCCTCAAGCTCTACAACTCAATAACGTCGAGCGTCGGGGTTTTTTTGCTTTCAAATAATAAATAAATAAACAATCTACCCACCAAGCTCTACAACCCAATAACTCTGTGCGTCCTGGGTTTTTCTTTTTCCTCAAACGTTGAATAAATTAACATTCGATTCCTCAAGCTTTATACCTCGAAAGCGCTTTGCGTCTCGGTTTTTTTGATAAATAAATCATACAATAAACAAACAATTCATCCCCAAACTCTAGAACCCAATAACCCTGGGCATCTGGGTATTTTTTTTTTTTTTTTTTTCTTGAATGATAAACAAATAAAATATCGATCCCTAAGCTCTACAACTCAATAACGCTGGGCGACCAGGCTTTTTTTCTGAAATGATAAATAAATAATCAACCTACCCCTCAAGCTCTACAACTCAATGACGCCGATCGTACGCGGGTTTTTTTTTCTCTAAAATGAAAAATAAATAAGCAATCTACCCCCCAAGATCTACAACGCAATAATGCTGGGCATCCAGGTATTTTTTTTTTTTCTTGAATGAAAAAAAAAAACAAGATTGATTCCCAAGCTCTACAACCCAGTAACGCTGGGCGACCAGGTTTTTTTTTTCTGAAATGATAAATAAATAAACAATTTACCTCCCGAGCTCTACAACCCAATAACACTGGGCAACAAGGCTTTTTTCTGAAATGATAAATAAATAAACAATCTACCCTTCAAGCTCTACAGCCCAATAACGCCGAGTGTTCGCGGGTTTTTTTTTTCTCTAAAATGAAAAATAAATAAACTATCTACCTCCCAAGCTCTACAATCCAATAATGTTGGGCATCCAGGGATTTTTTTTGAAATGATAAATAAATAAACAATCTACCTCCCAAGCTCTACAACCCAATAACGCTGGGCGACCAGGCTTTTTTTCTGAAATGATAAATAAATAAACAACCTACCCCTCAAGCTCAACAACTCAATGACGCCGATCGTACGCGGGTTTTTTTTTCTCTAAAATGAAAAATAAATAAACAATCTACCTCCCAAGTTCTACAACCCAATAACGCTGTGATTCCTGAGTTTTTTTCTGAAATGATAAATAAATAAACAACCTGCCCTCAAGCTCTAAAACTCAATAACGTCGAGCGTCGGGGTTTTTTTGCTTTCAAATAATAAATAAATAAACAATCTACAACCCAATAACTCTGTGCGTCTGGGTGTTTTTTATTTATTTCGTGAATAATAATTAATAAATAAATGAAAAATCGATCCCCAAACTCTATAAGCCAATACTGGGCATCCCGGCTTTTTTTTTTTTTGAAATGATAAATAAATAAACCACCTACCCCTGAAGCTCTACAACCCAATAACGTTGAGCTTCTAAGGCTTTTTTTCTTTTAAATAATAAAAAAATAAACAATCTTCCCTCCAAGCTCTACAACCCAACAATGCTAGGCACCATGATTTTTTTTCATGAAAAAATCATAAAATAAATAAACGAATAATCCCCCAAACTTTACATCTCAATAACGCCGGGCCTCCAGGCTTTACAAGGGGGTTTAGTTGTTTATTTCTTTTATAGCTGTTTTATCAAAGAAACCAAGATACACAGCGCTTTCAGGTTTGAGATCTTTAGGGATCGTTTGTATATTTATTAATCATTTAAGAAAAAAATAATAATAGCCCTTACTCCCAGAGTTATTGGATTGTAGAGCTTGGGGGGTTAATGCATTTATTTATCATTCCAGAAAAAAAGCCTAAACGCCCAGCGTTTTTTGGTTCTAGAGTTTGGGGGATGAATTTTTGCTTATTTTATGATTTATTTATCGAAAAAACCGAGACGCAAAGCGCTTTCGGGGTGTAAAGCTTAAGGAATCAATTGTTAATTTATTCAACGTTTGAGGGAAAAAAACCTGGACGCTCAGCGTTATTGGGTTGTACAGCTTGAAAAACTGGTCAGCTATCCCCCAAGCTCCAAACCCCCAAATAGCTTAGGTGCCGGAGTTCAACAAAAAAACTGGTCGGCTATCCCCCAAGCTCTAAGCCCTCAAGACCCTGAGCACCGAGTTTAACAAAAAAACTGGTCGGCTATCCCCCAAGCTCTAGACCTCTGAATACCCTGGGCGCTCAAGCTCAACAAAAAAACTGATCAGTTATCACCCAAGCTCTAAACCCCCAAGACCCTGTGCGCCCAAGTTCAACAAAAAAATTGGTCAGCTATCCCTTAAGCTCTAAACGCCCTAATACCCTGGGTGCCGGAGTTCAACAAAAAAACTGATCAGCTATCCCCCAAGCTCTAAACCCCCAGATATCCTAGGTGGCTGAGTTAAAAAAAAAAAAAAAAATAGTCGGCTATCCCCCAAGCTCTAAACCTTCAAATCCCTGGGCGCCTGAGTTCAACAAAAAAACTGATCAGCTATATCCCAAGCTCTAAACCCCCAAATACCCTGGGCACCCGAGTTCAACAAAAAAACTGGTCGGCGGGGGTTTACAGTTCGGGGGATAGCTGATCAATTTATCCATTGAATTCTGCGCCCAGAGTTTTGAGGGTTTAGAGCTTGGGGGATAGCTGATCAGATTATTCATTGAATTCTACGTCCAGCGTTTTGGGGGGATTAGAGCTTGGGGGATAGCTGATCAGATTATTCATTGAATTCTACGTCCAGGGTTTTGGGGGTTTAGAGCTTGGAGGATAGCTGAACAGATTATTCATTGAATTCTACGTCCAGGGTTTTGGGGGTTTAGAGCTTGGGGGATAGCCGATCAGATTATTCATTGAACTCTACGTCCAGGGTTTTGGAGGTTTAGAGCTCGGGGGATAGCTGAACAGACCCGACAGGGAATTGCTGTGCGGGCTGGAGCCTGGGCCCGTACGGGCTGCCCTGCTGCCCGTACGGGGCATGACCGGGAAGAACCCCTAAAAACCGCAAAAAAGAAACGCGGCGGTAGCCGGGCCCAGTACGGGCTCCCCGGTTTGCCACTATAAACAGATATACAACTCTATGCGTAGGACTTGTATGTGCTTATTTACGTCATTCGTTATTGTAATCGGCTTGTGTTGACACTTGAATTAAATATTTTCAACAAAGTTAAGTATTAATAATAAACCGTTAATTACACATTTCTAAGGTCATTAATCGTATTTATATAAAAAAATGTGTTCAAAAAAATTAATGTTTGAGGTTAGGAAATTTATTTATTTATTTATTATTTTTTTTTTTACTTTAGATGGATTCTGATGCTAAACAAGTTGTTTAGCATCAGAATCAACATAAATTCTTTAATAAAATTTTTTAAATGAAGAAATAAGGTTAGAAGTGAAACTAGTTACAAAAGGATCTTATTCTTACTGATTAGTAAATATTGATTAGTATTTTTTTTATTTAAGTTAATTTTTTGTAAATTAAACAAATAAACATTAAATATTTTAAAAGACAATCATAATATCTACATGATCAGTAGGTAATGACAGGGAATAGGGATAGCGTGACCGCGCGCGCATGTGCAGTGCCACATTTTTGGTGAAGATGTAACCTACTAGCCTCATGCTCGACGGCAGTTATTATTCCGCATTAAAATCGAAAACAAAAACAATAATCGAAAAAAGGACTTTGTAGCGCTCTTGTTGCTACTTTTTGCAAGGGTGCTTCAAAGCCCTTTTTTCGATTTTTGTTTTTGTTTTTTTGTAGAACGCGGAATAGTGCTCCAAGCACGATGGGGCTGCCAGGCTCTAGCCGCGTTACACCCCGTACGGTCTGTGAAGTGGCTGCCCGTACGGGGCCAGGCACATTGGCTGGGCTGCCAGGCTAGAATTCCCTGTCGGGGATTATTCATTGAATTCTACGTCCAGGGTTTTGGGGGTTTAGAGCTTGGGGGATAGCTGATCAGATTATTCATTGAACTCTACGTCCAGGGTTTTGGAGGTTTAGAGCTCGGGGGATAGCTGATCAGTTTATCCATTGAATTCTACGCCCAGAGTTTTGAGGGATTAGAGCTTGGGGGATAGCTGATCAGATTATTCATTGAACTCTACGTCCAGGGTTTTGGAGGTTTAGAGCTCGGGGGATAGCTGATCAGTTTACCCATTGAATTCTACGCCCAGAGTTTTGAGGGATTAGAGCTTGGGGGATAGCTGATCAGATTATTCATTGAATTCTACGTCCAGGGTTTTGGGGGGATTAGAGCTTGGGGGATAGCTGATCAGTTTTCTAGTTGACCTCGGACGTCCAGGGTTTTGGAGGTTTAGAGCTTGGGGGATAGCTAATCAGATTATTTATTGAATTTTACGCCCAGGGTCAGAGGGGCTACTTCACATACAGTGGGTATGGAAGCATCCATACCCGAAAAGTTCCCGGTATATGGAAATCCACACCCGGCAAAATTTAGATAATCTAATAACCCAAAACCCTCGGCGCCCGAGGTCAACGACAGTACTGATTAGCTATCGCCCAAGCTCTAAACCCTCAAAACCCTGGGTGCCTGAGGTCAACGAAAAAACTGACCAGCTATCCCCCAAGCTGTTAACCCCCAAAACCCTGGGTGTCGATTACAATAAATAAACTGATCTGCTATCCCTCAAGCTCTAAACCCCCAAAATCCTGGGCGTCGAGTTAAATAAATAAACTGATCAGCTATCCCTCAAGCTGTAAACCCCCAAAACCCTGGGCGTCGAGTTCAACAAAAAAATATAACAGCTATCCCCCAAGCTCTTGATCCCCAAAACGCTGGGCGTCCGAGTCCAACAAAAAAACTTATTAGCTATCCCTCAAGCTCTAAACCCCCAAATACCCTGCGCACCCGAGTTCAACAAAAGGACTTATCAGCTATCCCTCAAGCTCTAGACCCCCAAATACCCTGGGCGCCGAAATTCAACAAAAAAACTTACCGGCTATCCCCCAAGCTCTAAACCTCTCAAAATTTTGGTTACTGAATGGAATAATTTTACAAGTTAAGCGTACTTTATTGTTGTATATCAAGTCAATAAAAAAGTATTTTTCTTTTTCATTCCACAAAAACGTTGTGGTGTACTTTTATTTACATCACTTGAAAATATTACAAAATAACAAATAAATAATATAAAAAAATAAATAAAAAATAGCCAATAAACCAACTAAAAATTTTACACTTTTCTCAAAATGTGTCTCATTCGTAAAAGCATTTAATTGATTGTTAAAAAAATTTTTTTGATAAACTTGCAAACAAAGAGTTAAACAATAAGTTAAAACTTATAGCGTTTTCCTAGTCAACCACGCCATTTTGGAATTTCAAATTTCATGATATATTCGCACAAGTACAGCGTAATTAGGTATACTTACGGAATTATTTATTTCATGCTAACTTAACTAAAATGCACTCATATTTTTTGAATAATTCAACTCGGACTATCAAGGTCTTTGGGGTTAAAAGCTTAGGGGATAAATGATAGTTGATCATTTTTTTGTTGAACTCGAACGCCCAGGGTTTTAGGGGTTCAGAGCTTGGGGAATAGCTGATCAGTTTTGTTGTTGAACTTGAGCGCCCAGGGTTTTGGGGATTTAGAGCTTGAGGGATAGCTGATCAGTCTTTTAGTTGAACTCGGGCGCCCAGGGTATTTGGGGGTTTAGAGCTTGGGGGATAGCTGATCAGTTTTTTTGTTGAACTCGGGCGCCCAGGGTATTTGGGGGTTTAGAGCTTGGGGGATAGCCGACCAGTTTTTCGGGTTGAGGGTTTGATTTTCGGAATGGGGGTTATTGGGTTATCCATACCCGGTGTAAAAACGTAGTAGCGCCCCTGCCCAGGGTTTTGAGGGTTTACAGCTTGGGGGATATCTGGTCAGTTTTTTTGTTGAACTCGGGCGCCCAAAATATTTGGGGGCTTACAGCTCGGGGGATTATCAACCAGTCTATTTATTAAACTGGTCTTTTTTATTTATTTTTTTTTTTAGACGTCAGTTTCATTGGGGCAAGGGGGGGGGGTGGACCTCAGCTACCCCCTAGCTGGAAGGAGTTGTTGCGCCCCTGTTCAAGAAAAAAAAAAAAAAACGTGTACGCTTAGCGTTATTGGGTTGCAGAGCTTGGGGATCGATTTTTTATTTATTTAACATTCAAGAAAAAAAATAAATCCAGGATGCCTAGCATTATTGGGTTGTAGAGCTTGGAGGGTAGATTGTTCATTTATTTTTCATTTTAGAGAAAAAAAACCCCGTACGCTCGGCGTTATTGAGTTTTAGAGCTTGGGGATCGATTTTTCATTTATTTATTATTCACGAAATGAAAAAAAACACCCGGTCGTGCAGGGTTATTGGGTTGTAGAGCTTGGAGGGTGAATTGTTTGTTTACTTTATAATTTATTTATCAATAAAACCAAGACGCGACGCACTTTGGGTTGTAGAGCTTGAAGAATCGCTTGTTTATATATTCATCGTTTGAGAAAAAAAAAAAACCTGGACGCCCAGCGTAATTGGGGTGTAGAGCTTGGGGATCGATTTTGTATTTATTTATCATTCAAGAAAAAATAAATAAATACCTGGACGCCCAGCGTTATTGGGTTGTAGAGATTGGGGGGTAGATATTGTTTATTTATTTTTTATTTTAGAGAAAAAAAACCCCTCATGCGCTCGGCGTTATTGGGTTGTAGAGCTTGGGGATCGATTTTTCATTTATTTATTATTCACAAAATAAATAAAAACTCCCGGACGCCCAGCGTTATTGGGTTGTAGAGCTTGGGGGATCAATTATTTATTTATTTGATTATTAAAAAAATAAAAAAGATACAATCTGGTACAATATTGATGCGTTTATTGACCTAAACTATCATCGGTATTTGTAACGTAATTTGATTTATTAATTTTATCTATACAATAATTAGTCAATTTTAAAATTTAATTTAATTCCAGTTCCCACTCGCAGTTGTCAACTTTTTATTCTTTCAAGTTCCTCTCGATTATTACAGTTTCACATCAATGATTTATATTTTAATTTTGACTAAATTTTAGTCCCTAGCGTTACGGAGCTTATGAGTATTTAATATTTATGAATATTTTCGCTTTTTATAAAGATTCAAGTCAACCGAGGTATTTCACCGTTTTTAATTTAATTTTTTTTTTTTTTCTTAAGTGCCTTAAAACGAAAAACTTCATTCAAAAAGTTCTTGTTTCTTTAAAAAAAAAATACTTTTTCGTTTAAAAAATATTACTATTTTAACAAAACAGTGATACTATTGCTACTTTTTTGAACTAAAATATTAGCTGGCATCCCTGTGAGATTACTTTTTTACTTATCGTTCCCTTATAGTTATTAAAAAAATTTAATCAACAATTTTTTAATTAAACTTTACCAATTAATTATTCAAGCACTGTTTTATAATTTAAGCTGTCAGTAAGTCTCAAGTGATTTAAAAATTTGAATAAAAAGAAAAAATTAAAAAATAAACTTATGTTAATTGTTAAATTGTGTTTTGTTAACGTGTTCTTTTTTTAAGAATTTTCCAAATTTTTTTCATTTCCGTGCCTATTAAAAATACTTCCTTTCGCAATAAATTAATATATAGATATGTACCTATAATTAAAATCTCCAGTATCTACAATTTTATCACGGACGATTTTGCCCGAACACCGAAAAGTCCAAACCGACGGCGAGCCGCTCGCCGCGAGCGTGAGGAAAGACCGTGGGCCCGTGCCGCAGTCAGAGCCTGTGATGAATTCGAGAAAGCGGGCATGGGGACATAGCGGTTACTTCAGGCCGTAGAAGCTCGACCAAGAGGTTATTTCAGATTGCTAGGGGTTCTGTGTGCTAAGGTTAAAGAACATTCGAATGTTTTTAAAAATACTGAGTTGATTACAAAATTTGTACGATTGATTCATTTAAGTTCTTTTTATAAATAAATATTTAACCATTCCCTCAAGCTATACAACTCAAAAATGCTGAGCGTTGAATTATTAAAATAAATAAAAAAATTAATGAATGATTCTCCACCACTGAACCCACGAAAGTTTGTGTGAACGAGTTTAATTTTTTACCAAATAAATAACTCCTCAAGCACTGAACCTTGAAAACCCTGGGAATGCACGTTTAATTTTTTAATAAACTAATGATCCCCCAAGCACCAAACCCACGAAACCCTGGGCGTCTAAGTTTCATTTTTAACTCAATAAATAATCCCCCAAGCAATAATCCTTAGAAGCCCTGGGTGTGCAAGTTTGATTTTTTAATAAACGAAGGATCCCCCAAGCACTAAACCCTGGACATCCGAGTTTAATTTTTAACTAAATAAATAATCTTTCAAGCAATAAACCTTGGAAACCCTCGGAATGCAAGTTTAATTTTTAAATAATTTAATGATCCCCCAAGCTTCAAACCCACAATACACTTGAATTTTTAAATGAACAAACAATCCCACAAGCTCTAAACCCACAAAACCCTGGGCTTCCGAGTTGAATTTTTAAATGAACAAATAATCCCCCAAGCTTCAAATCCTCAATGTTCTGGGGGCCCCAGTTCAATTTTTGAATAAACAAATAATCCCCCAAGCTCCAAACCCACGAAACCCTGGGCTTCCGAGTTCAGTTTTTGAATAAATAAATGATCCCCCAAGCTTCAAACCCACAATGCCCTGGGCTTTCAAGTTCAATTTTTAAATGATTCAAATCTTGAATAGTGGTAGCTTCTACTTGATGAAGATTAAATAACATTTTTAGGAAATAAATAAATAAACTCTTTTTATAGAGTAGTTAAATCTTCACTTTATTATTGTTTAAAAATATTTGGAAAAACCGTTACATAAGTTTCACCACACAGTGGCTTCTTCAGACGGTAATCATTCAACTGATTGATAATTAGTTTTGTGAGAGAATAAATACAAGGTACATCGTCGTTAACATCATACACACACTTACAGCTTTCACAAATAGTTTCGTTTACAAATATAAAAAGGGGGGGGGGGCGGGGATTAGGGAGACAATCAAAACAATGTTAACGACGATGTACCTTGTATTTATTCTCTCGCAAAACTAATTATCAATCAGTTGAATGATTACCGTCTGAAGAAGCCACTGTGTGGTGAAACATATGTAACGTATTTTCCAAATATTTTTAAACAATAATAAAGTGAAGATTTAATTACTCTTTTAAAAGAGTTTATTTATTTATTTCCTAAAAATGATTCAAACTCAGAATACCCTTGGCTGCCAAGTTCAATTTTTGAATAAATAAATAATCTCCAAAGCTTCAAACACACAATGCCTTGGGCGTCCGAGTTCAATTTCTAAGTCAACAAATACTAGTCCGAGCTCCAAACCCACAATGCCCTGGGCACCAGAGTTCACGTTTTAAACTAATAAACAATCCCCCAAGCTCCAAACCTACGAAACCCTGGGGTTCCGAGTTCAATTTTTAAATAATTGAATGATCACCCAAGCTTCAAACTAACAATCCCCTGGGCGCCCGATATCAATTTTTAAATGAACAAATAATCCTCCAAGCTCCAAACCCATAATGCCCTAGGCGTCCGAGTTCAATTTTTGAATAAATAAATGATCCCCCAAGCTTCAAACCCACTTATTTAAAAATTGAACTCAAAAGCCCAGGGTTTCGTGGGTTTAGAGCTTGGTGAATCATTTATTTAATAAAAAACTGAATTCGGGAGCCCAGGGTTTCGTGAGTTTAGAGCTTGAGAGATTATTTGTTAATTCAAAAATTTTACTCAGGAGCTCAGGGCATTGTGGGTTTAAAGCTTGGAGGATTGTTTGTTCATTTAAAAATTGAACTCGGAAGCCCAGGGCATTGTGGATTTGAAGCTTGGGGGAACATTAATTTATTCAAAAATTGAACTCAGAAGCCCAGGGTATTGTGGGTTTGAAGCTTGGGGGATCATTTAATTATTTAAAAATTTAACTCAGAAGCCTAGGGTTTCGTGGGTTTAGTGCTTGGCAGATTATTTATGTATTTAAAAATTAAATTTAGGAGCCCGGGGTATTGTGGGTTTGAAGTTTGTGAGATCGTTCATTTATTCAAAAATTCAACTCAGGAGCCCAGGGCATTGTGGGTTTGAAGCTTGGGGGATATTTATTTATTCAAAAATTGAATCTGGAATCCTAGGGTATCGTGTTTTTAAAGCTTGAGAGATTATTTGTTAACTCAAAAATTTTACTCAGGAGCCCAGGGCATTGTGGGTTTAAAGCTTGGGGGATTGTTTGTTCATTTAAAAATTGAACTCAGAAGCCCAGGGTATTGTGGGTTTGAAGCTTGGGGGATCATTCAGTTATTTAAAAATTGAACTCGGAAGCCCAGGGTTTCGTGGGCTTAGAGCTTGGCGGATCATTTATTTATTCAAAAATTAAACTTGCATTCCCAGGGTTTTCAAGGTTCAGGGCTTGGGGTATTATTTAATTAGTTCAAAATTAAACTCAGACACCCAGAGTTTCGTGGGTTTAGTGATTGGGAGATCATTTGTTTATTAATAAATAAACTTGCCTTCCCAGGGTTTTCAAGGTTTATTGCTTGGGGGATTATTTATTGAGTTAAAAATGAAACTTTGACGCCCTGGGTTTCTTGGGTGATCATTTGTAAATTAATAAATTAAACTTGCATTACTAGGGTTTTCAAGGTTTAGTGCTTGGTGGATTATTTATTTGGTAAAAAATTAAATTCGTTCACACAAACTTTCGTGGGTTTAGTGGTGGGGGGAATCATTCATTAATTTTTTTATTTATTGAAATAATCCGAACTCTCAGGGTTCTTGAGTTTCACTGCTTGGGGGAATGGTTAAATATTTATTTATGAAAAAAACTTAAGAGTGCTCAGGACCCCGGAGAGACAAGCGATTCGACTATTGCGCCACGAGTTTTGCAGACGGCGAAAATAGTAACTAAGCGCTCTGTAATGTCGATAACCAGGGCCGTCGCTACTTTCTGAAAATAAAGGGCCCGCAAAAAATATCGGGATTTGCGATTATCAATAAAAAATTGTACCTAATAGATAACTTTTTAAAAATTAAAAAATAAATTGTCAGTTACACTCGTGCGCGCACGAAAAGGTACGACAAAACCCATATTTTTATCATGACAAAAAAAAATTCATTCAACATTTCATAATTTTCAGTAAATAACAAAAATAAAAAAGTGAATCAATAAATCTAACAAATATATATAACAACAATCAATGTGGCCTGCATCGACTAAGATTGTTGTATTATATATTATAAGGTGTAGGTGCGAGTCGCGGCGTTGACACCGCGGCCCACGGGCCGCGGCCGGCGAGTTAGGCGTCAGCTGAGAGCGAACCACGTGGTTCGCTCGGGCTTCGGATGTCGTCGGTCGATTGCAGCACGGCAGGCCAACTTCTAATAATCAGCCTGCAGCTTGACTCGCCGACGGCTGCACTTCAAAGGTGTTTTGGCTTGGTCGCACGACTCTCCGTCAGATTCCTAATCACGATACGGACTGATAATTATTAGATTCAAATTTAGGTTTTATTGCGTTAGTTTACTTATTTATTTTGTATACTACAGATCTTTTTTTTTTTTTTTTTTTTTTTTTAATAAAAATAAACAATCGATCCCCCAAGCTCTACAACCCAAAAGCGCTGTGCGTCTAGGGTTTTTTGATAAATAAATCATAAAATAAATAAACGAATAATCCCCAAACTTTACATCTCAATAACGCTAAGCCTCCAGGCTTTTATTTATTTTTTTTCTGAAATGATAAATAAATAAACAACCACCCCCAAGCTCTACAACTCAATAACGTCGAGCGTCCGGGGCTTTTTTTTCTCTCAAATAATGAATAAATAAACAACCTACCCTCCAAGCTCTACAACTCAATAACTCTTTGCATCCTGGGTTTTTCTTTTTCCTAAAACGTTGAATAAATTAACATTCGATTCCTCAAACTTTACACCCCAAAAGTGCTTTGGGTCTCGGTTTTTTTGATAAATAAATCATACAATAAACAAACAATTCATCCCCAAACTCTAGAACCTAACGCTGGGCATCTGGGTATTTTTTTTTTTTTTCCTTGAATGATAAACAAATAAAAAATCGATCTCTAAGCTCTACAACTCAATAACGCTGGGCAACCAGGCTTTTTTTCTCAAATGATAAATAAATAAACAACCTACCCCTCAAGCTCTACAACCAGGGATGTATAGGTATCTTACCTATGTATCCGATACGTAAGTTACCAGTACGGACCTGGGTACTTTAAAAAGTTGGCAGCGACTCTCGACCGACAAGCTCTAAGCCCCTATAACGCTGGAGAGAGCGATAAATAAATAATTTTTTATAAACAATTAAATAAACCACCAAGCTCTAAACCCTAGAAACACTGGGGAGAGCGATTAATAAATTATTTTTTATAAACAATTAAATAAACCGACCAGCTCTAAACCCACATAACGCTGGGGAGAGCGATTAATAAATTATTTTTTATAAACAATTAAATAAACCGACCAGCTCTAAACCCACATAACGCTGGGGAGAGCGATAAATAGATAATTTTTTATAAACAATTAAATAAACAGCCGAGCTCAAAGCCCCAATAACGCTGGGGAGAGCGATAAATAAATTATTTTTTATAAACAATTAATTAAACCGACAAGCTCTAAACCCACATAACGCTGGGAAGAGCGATAAATAAAAATTTTTTTATAAACAATTAAATAAACAGACGAGCTGTAAGCCCCAATAACGCTGGAGAGAGCGATAAATGAGTTATTTTTTATAAACAATTAAATAAACCATCAAGCTCTAAGCCCCAACAACGCTGGGGAGAACGATTAATGAATAATTTTTTATAAAAAATTAAATAAACCCACAAGCTCTAAACCCCCATAAAGCTGGGGAGAGCAATAAATAAGTAATTTTTTATAAACAATTAAATAAGCCACCAAGCTCTAAACCCCTATAAAGCTGGGGAGAGCGATGAATAAATGATTTTTTATAAACAATTAAATAAACAGCCGAGCTTTAGGCCCCAATAACGCTGGGGAGAGCGATAAATGAGTTATTTTTTTTAAACAATTAAATAAATCATCAAACTCTAAACCCACATAATGCTGGGGAGAGCACTAAATAAATTATTTTTTATAAACAATTAAATAAACCGACAAGCTCTAAACCCCCATAACGCTGGGGAGAGCGATAAATAAATAATTTTTATAAACAATTAAATAAACAGCCGAGCTCTAAGCCCCAATAACGCTGGGGAGAGCGATAAATAAATAATTTTTATAAACAATTAAATAAACAGCCGAGCTCTAAGCCCCAATAACGCTGGGGAGAGCGATAAATAAATAATTTTTATAAACAATTAAATAAACAGCCAAGCTCTAAGCCCCAATAACGCTGGGGAGAGCGATAAATGAATTATTTTTTATAAAGCTTGATGGTTTATTTAATTGTTTATGAAAGATAAAGAACTCGTCGGTTTATTTAATTGTTTATAAAAAATAATTTATTTATCGCTCTCCCCAGCTTTATAGGGGTTTAGAGCTTGGTGGTTTATTTAATTGTTTATCAAAAATTACTTATTTATTGCTCTCCCCAGCGTTATGGGGGTTTAGAGCTTGTCGGTTTATTCAATTGTTTATAAAAAATTATTCATTAATCGCTCTCCCCAGCGTTATTGGGGCTTAGAGCTTGGTGGTTTATTTAATTGTTTATAAAAAATTATTTATTTATCGCTCTCTCCAGCGTTATGGGGGCTTAGAGCTTGTCGGTTGAGTGTCGCTGCCAACTTTTTAAAGTACCTAGGTTCCGTACTGGTAACTTACGTATCGGATACATAGGTAAGATACCTATACATCCCTGTCTACAACCCAATGATGCCGATCGTACGCGGGTTTTTTTTTCTCTAAAATGAAAAATAAATAAACAATCTACCTCCCAAGCTCTACAACCCAATAATGCTGGGCATCCAGGGATTTTTTTTGAAATGATAAATAAATAAACAATCTACCTCCCAAGCTCTACAACCCAATAACGCTGGGCGTCTGGGCTTTTTTTTCTGAAATGATAAATAAATAAACAACTCGCCCTCAAGCTCTACAACTCCAATAACGTCGAGCGTCCAGGCTTTTTTTGTTCTCAAATAATAAATAAATAAACAATCTACCCCCCAAGTTATACAACCCAATAACGCTGTGCTTCCTGGGTTTTTTTCTGAAATGATAAATAAATAAACAACCTGCCCTCAAGCTCTACAACTCAATAACGTCGAGCGTCGGGGCTTTTTTGCTCTCAAATAATAAATAAATAAACAATCTACCCCTCAAGCTCTACAACCCAATAACTCTGTGCGTCCTGGGTTTTTCTTTTTCCTCAAACGTTGAATAAATTAACATTCGATTCCTCAAGCTTTATACCCCAAAAGCGCTTTGCGTCTCGGTTTTTTTGATAAATAAATCATACAATAAACAAACAATTCATCCCCAAACTCTAGAACCCAATAACGCTGGGCATCTGGGTATTTTTTTTTCTTCCTTGAATGATAAACAAATAAAAAATTGATCCCTAAGCTCTACAACTCAATAACGCTGGGCAACAAGGCTTTTTTTTCTGAAATGATAAATAAATAAACAATCAACCACCCAAGCTATACAACCCAATAACGCTGGACGTCCGGGTGTTTTTTTTTTATTTCGTGAATAATAATTAATATATAAATGAAAAATCGTTCCCCAAACTCTATAACCCAATAACGCTGGACATCCCGGCTTTTTTTTTTGAAATGATAAATAAATAAATAACCTATCCCTGAAGCTCTACAACCCAATAACGTCGAGCTTCGAAGGCTTTTTTTTCTTTCAAATAATAAAAAAATAAACAATCACCCTCCAAGCTCTAAAACCCAACAACGCTAGGCACCATGGTTTTTTTTCATGAAAAAATCATAAAATAAATAAACGAATAATCCCCCAAACTTTACATCTCAATAACGCTGGGCCTCCAGGCTTTACAAGAGGGTTTAGTTGTTTATTTATTTAGTTTTTTTAGTTATTTTAGTTGTTTATTTATTTTATAGCTGTTTTATAAAAGAAACCAAGATACACAACGCTTTCAGGTTTGAGATCTTTAGGGATCGTTTGTATATTTATTAATCATTTAAGAAAAAAATAATAATAGCCCTGACTCCCAGAGTTATTGGGTTGTAGAGCTTGGGGGGTTAATTCATTTATTTATCATTTCAGAAAAAAAGCCTAAACGCCCAGCGTTTTTTGATTCTAGAGTTTGGGGGATGAATTGTTTGCTTATTTTATGATTTATTTATCAAAAAAAGCGAGACGCAAAGCGCTTTTGGGGTGTGAAGCTTAAGGAGTCAATTGTTAATTTATTCAACGTTTGAGGAAAAAAAACCTGGACGCCCAGCGTTATTGGGTTGTACAGCTTGAAAAACTGGTCAGCTATCCCCCAAGCTCTAAACCCCCAAATAGCTTAGGTGCCGGAGTTCAACAAAAAAACTGGTAGGCTATCCCCCAAGCTCTAAACCCTCAAGACCCTGGGCACCGAGTTTAACAAAAAAACTGGTTGGCTATCCCCCAAGCTCTAGACCTCTGAATACCCTGGGCGCTCGAGCTCAACAAAAAAACTGGTCGGCTATCCCCCAAGCTCTAAACCCTCAAGACCCTGGGTGCCGGAGTTTAACAAAAAAACTGATCAGCTATCCCCCAAGCTCTAAACCCCCAGATACCCTGGGTGGCCGAGTTAAAAAAAAAAATAAAAAAAAAAAAATAGTCGGCTATCCCCCAAGCTCTAAATTTCCAAATCCCTGGGCGCCTGAGTTCAACAAAAAAACTGGTCGGCTATCCCCCAAGCTCTAAACCCTCAAGACCCTGGGCACCGAGTTTAACAAAAAAACTGGTTGGCTATCCCCCAAGCTCTAGACCTCTGAATACCCTGGGCGCTCGAGCTCAACAAAAAAACTGATCAGATATCACCCAAGCTCTAAACCCCCAAGACCCTGTGCGCCCAAGTTCAACAAAAAAACTGGTCGGCTATCCCCCAAGCTCTAAACCCTCAAGACCCTGGGTACCGGAGTTTAACAAAAAAACTGATCAGCTATCCCCCAAGCTCTAAACCCCCAGATACCCGGGGTGGCCGAGTTGAAAAAAAAAAAAAAAAAAACTAGTCGGCTATCCCCCAAGCTCTAAACTTCCAAATCCCTGGGCGCCCGAGTTCAACAAAAAAACTGATCAGCTATATCCCAAGCTCTAAACCCCCAAATACCCTGGGCACCCGAGTTCAACAAAAAAACCGGTCGGCGGGGGTTTACAGTTCGGGGGATAGCTGATCAATTTATCCATTGAATTCTACGCCCAGGGTTTTGAGGGTTTAGAGCTTGGGGGATAGCTGATCAGATTATTCATTGAATTCTACGCCCAGGGTTTTGGGGGGATTAGAGCTTGGGGGATAGCTGATCAGATTTTTTATTGAATTTTACGCCCAGGGTTTTGGGGGGATTAGAGCTTGGGGGATAGCTGATCAGATTATTTATTGAATTTTACGCCCAGGATTTTGAGGGTTTACAGCTTGGGGGATATCTGGTCAGTTTTTTTGTTGAATTCGGGCGCCCAAAATATTTGGGGGTTTACAGCTCGGGGGATTATCAACCAGTCTATTTATTAAACTGATCTTTTTTTTTTTTTTTTTTAAGACGTCAGTTTCATTGGGGGTGGGGGGGGGTGGACCTCAGCTACCCCCTAGCTGGAAGGAGTTGTTGCGCCCCTGTTCAAGTAAAAAAAAAAAAAAAAACCTGTACGCTTTGCGTTATTGGGTTGCAGAGCTTGGGGATCGATTTTTTATTTATTAAACATTCAAGAAAAAAAAGAAAACCCTGGACGCCTAGCATTATTGGGTTGTAGAGCTTGGAGGGTTGATTCTTCATTTATTTTTCATTTTATAGAAAAAAAAACCCCGTACGCTCGGCGTTATTGAGTTGTAGAGCTTGGGGATCGATTTTTCATTTATTTATTATTCACAAAATAAAAAAAAACACCCGGTCATCCAGCGTTATTGGGTAGTAGAGCTTGGGGGGTGAATTGTTTGTTTACTTTATGATTTATTTATCAAAAAAACCGAGACGCGAAGCACTTTTGAGTTGTAGAGCTTGAAGAATCGCTTGTTACTATATTCATCGTTTGAGAAAAAAAAAACCTGGACGCCCAGCGTAATTGGGGTGTAGAGCTTGGGGATCGATTTTTTATTTATTTATCATTCAAGAAAAAAAAGAAAACCCAGGATGCCTAGCATTATTGGGTTGTAGAGCTTGGGGGGTAGATTGTTTATTTATTTTTTATTTTAGAGAAAAAAAAGCCCTCGTACGCTCGGCGCTATTGAGTTGAGCTTGGGGATCGATTTTTCATTTATTTATTATTCACGAAATAAAAAAAAACACCCGGTCATCCAGCGTTATTGGGTAGTAGAGCTTGGGGGGTGAATTGTTTGTTTACTTTATGATTTATTTATCAAAAAAACCGAGACGCGAAGCACTTTTGAGTTGCAGAGCTTGACGAATCGTTTGTTACTATATTCATCGTTTGAGAAAAAAAAAACCTGGATGCCCAGCGTTATTGGGGTGTAGAGCTTGGGGATCGATTTTGTATTTATTTATCATTCAAGAAAAAATAAATAAATACCTGGACGCCCAGCGTTATTGGGTTGTAGAGCTTGGGAGGTAGATTGTTTATTTATCTTTTATTTTAGAGAAAAAAAAACCCTCGTGCGCTCGGCGTTATTGAGTTGTAGAACTTGGGGATCGATTTTTCATTTATTTATTATTCACGAAATAAAAAAAAACAACCGGTCGTCCAGGGTTATTGGGTTGTAGAGCTTAGAGGGTGAGTTGTTTGTTTACTTTATGATTTATTTATCAATAAAACCAAGATGCGACGCACTTTTGGGTTGTAGAGATTGAAGAATCGCTTGTTACTATATTCATCGTTTGAGAAAAAAAAACCTGGACGCCCAGCGTAATTGGGGTGTAGAGCTTGGGCATCGATTTTGTATTTATTTATCATTCAAGAAAAAATAAATAAATACCTGGACGCCCAGCGTTATTTGGTTGTAGAGATTGGGGCGTAGATATTGTTTATTTATTTTTTATTTTAGAGAAAAAAAAAACCCTCGTGCGCTCGGCGTTATTGGGTTGTAGAGCTTGGGGATCGATTCTTCATTTATTTATTATTCACAAAATAAAAAAAAAACTCTCGGACGCCCAGCGTTATTGGGTTGTAGAGCTTGGGGGATTAATTATTTATTTATTTGATTATTAAAAAAATAAAAAAGATACAATCTGGTACAATATTGATGCGTTTATTGACCTAAATTATCACCGGTATTTGTAACGTAATTTGATTTATTAATTTTATCTATACAATAATTAGTCAATTTTAAAATTTAATTTAATTCCAGTTCCCACTCGCAGTTGTAAACTTTTTATTCTTTCAAGTTCCTCTCGATTATTACAGTTTCACATCAACGATTTATATTTTAATTTTGACTAAATTTTAGTCCCTAGCGTTACGGAGCTTATGAGCATTTAATATTTATGAATATTTTCGCTTTTTATAAAGATTCAAGTCAACCGAGGTATTTCACCGTTTTTAATTTAATTTTTTTTTTTCTTGAGTGCCTTAAAACGAAAAACTTCATTCAAAAAGTTCTTGTTTCTTTAAAAAAAAAATACTTTTTCGTTTAAAAAATATTACTATTTTAACAAAACAGTGATACTATTGCTACTTTTTTGTACTAAAATATTAGCTTGCATCCCTGTGAGATTACTTTTTTACTTATCGTTCCCTTATAGTTATTAAAAAAATTTAATCAACAATTTTTTAATTAAACTTTACCAATTAATTATTCAAGTACTGTTTTATAATTTAAGCTGTCAGTAAAAATTATGACTATTTAAGTCTCAAGTGACTTAAAAATTTGAATAAAAAGAAAAAATTAAAAAATAAACTTATGTTAGTTGTTAAATTGTGTTTTGTTAATGTGTTCTTTTTTCAAGAATTTTCCAAATTTTTTTCCTTTCCGTACCTATTAAAAATACTTCCTTTCGCAATAAATTAATATATAGATATGTACCTATAATTAAAATCTCCAGTATCTACAATTTTATCACGGACGATTTTGCCCGAACACCGAAAAGTCCAAACCGACGGCGAGCGTGAGGAAAGACCGTGGGCCCGTGCCGCAGTCAGAGCTGCCGAAACCACGTGACCTTGGGCGCTCAGTTGACAGTCGCCGCTCTCGTGGATGAACGAAAATCACGGCCAGCTGCGCTCGCTCGTCTATCGATGAGTAACTATGGGGCGGGCCTCTCTTTTTTGTGAAAAATATCTACGTCCCTGCAATTCGACATCAGCGCCACTACATTTGACCCGCTAGACTAAATTTTTGCTCTGCATTACCACGCTTGTAGAGCCAACCGATTGAAATCGTATATTCCAAACTACGGCTGCTAGAAACCACGGATGATTGTGAAAAAAATACCAAAAAATTTGTGAAAGTGGCCTACAAGTGTGTTACAATCTCGATTTTTGATCAGGTCACGCAATAATTAGCAGTGAATAAGAAACTGTGATCAGCATCAACACGTGTTGCAGACGACGATTTTAGTGATATTTTTGATTAACTTTTTTTACTATTTAGAAACACTTTTTGCAAAAAACAGATAGTGACACACTTGTAGAGTGATTTCAACTATTTTTTAAGATTTTTTTCAGAGTGATTATTTTTATTTTGTGGCCGTAGTTTGGTAGAAACTTTTTTTACGCGCCCATAATACAACGTTAGGTGGCGCTCTCCGCGGGGTCCTGAGCACTCTTAAATGAATCAATCGTATAAATTTCGTAATACAAATTTTCCCTTTATAAAAGAGAGCTATCGCCATCTTGCGTAAGATTTTTATTCGTGAGCTGATTGGTGAACAAGTTTTTAAAATATTCGAAAAGTGCATTTTGAGGTTACTCTTATTGTTTTTTCCTATGCGCGCTTGAAGCGCGCTCAGAAGAGCTAGTGTAATAAATTTAGTATTTTTAAAAACATTCGAATGTTCTTTAACCTTAGCACACAGAACCCCTAGCAATCTGAAATAACCTCTTGGTCGAGCTTCTACGGTCTGAAGTAACCGCTATGTCCCCATGTCCGCTTTCTCGAATTCATCACTGGTCAGAGCTGCCGAAACCACGTGACCTTGGGCGCTCAGTTGACAGTCGCCGCTCTCGTGGATGAACGAAAATCACGGCCAGCTGCGCTCGCTCGTCTATCGATGAGCAACTATGGGGCGGGCCCCTCTTTTTTGTGAAAAATATCTACGTCCCTGCAATTCGACATCAGCGCCACTACATTTGACCCGCTAGACTAAATTTTTGCTCTGCATTACCACGCTTGTAGAGCCAACCGATTGAAATCGTATATTCCAAACTACGGCTGATAGAAACCACGGATGATTGTGAAAAAAATACCAAAAAATTTGTGAAAGTGGCCTACAAGTGTGTTACTATCTCGATTTTTGATCAAGTCACGCAATAATTTGCAGTGAATAAGAAACTGTGATCAGCATCAACACGTGTTGCAGACGACGATTTTAGTGATATTTTTGATCAACTTTTTTTACTATTTAGAAACACTTTTTGCAAAAAACAGATAGTGACACACTTGTAGAGTGATTTCAACTATTTTTTAAGATTTTTTTCAGAGTGATTATTTTTATTTTGTGGCCGTAGTTTGGTAGAAACTTTTTTTACGCGCCCATAATACAACGTTAGGTGGCGCTCTCCGCGGGGTCCTGAGCAGTTGAGCACTCTTAAAGCCTACACGCGCCAAATTTCTAGATGAGGAAGTTTTAGGATGCGGTTGCATGGAACAAAATTCAGTACAAAAATAGATCTGTTCAAACCCGTTCAGCCAATAACAGCTCTTCTAAAAAGAAAGATCCAACGTGATTGGCTAATTAAGTAGCCTCGTTCCCGCGCTAACATTTCTTGCCGTGATGACGTAACCTCACCCTTAATAAATTTCCGTCTCTTCTAATGGTTGTCAATATATAAAAAATTCCGCTTGAAAAAATTATGGTAGAAAAAAGGAGTCGATTATCTAAAAAAAGAAAAAGAAAATTGTATGAATAATAAACAAAAATTTAAATTTGTTTTTTGCAATATTTAAGTTTATTTTTTAATTCGATTCAAAATCTTTTTTCAGTACTCCCGATGAGAACGGCGTCATGGCATTCATCGATGATGAGAAAGTCTCCGATTATCAAGAACATAAACACCCAGTTAAGTCTCGACGTGGTGAATTTTCTCAAGGACCCTCTTCTTCTTCTTCGTCGTCAACACTTTGTCCACTTTATATGAATGGATGGTCTAATTCAATCAACATTAGCAGTAGTAGCAGTTCTATGTCTAAATTGATAAAAAAGAGTGAACCCTTTAAATCCACAATTTCCAGTACAGTTAACAACAATAATAACAATAATAATGCTAGTCACTCAACCAATGGTAAATATGTGCCAAAGTTGGTTTTAAATTAAAAATAGTTTTTCTTTTATATAGGTTGATTGAAAATAAGACATTCTGTTTTTTAGTGATAAAATCATTTTTTATTATTATTATTTTTTTTTTATAAAATATCACTCAAGCAAGCATTGTTGTTTACAAAAAATATATAATTGTTTGAGACAATATGTGAAATTTAAAACTTCATTTTTTGTTAGATGGAGATCATATGTTATATTTTGGTTATGCATAAAGTCAACTATTATTATAACTTTTTTTTCTACTTTTTTTTATTCATGCCTTGTATGTATCGTTACAATTATGATGGTGGTACCACCGGCTAAGTATTGAATAAATAAAATCTTATAATATTATACAATAAAATAAATTATTGAAATCAACATAATCAAAAACAAAATGTAAATGCAGTCACAGATTAATAATTCCAATTTTAAATGAGCTATGATTGAGAGTTTTAATATCAGTAGGAAAATAATTGTATTGAATAATATTTCCAGAAACCTCAGCTGGTCATGGTTCACCATTGCGGTCAAGTCTTAATCTACAGCTGCATTCACATGCAATTCCAAACCTTCCAGTGCAAGAATGCCCAATGTGTACTTTTAAGTCAGATAATCTTTCAAGGCTGGAAGAACATATCAATCGCGAACACTTTGATTTAACTTCTCCATCTTTTCCTTTAGAATCTTCTTCAACTCAAGATAGTACTTTTAATTGTCCATTTTGCGTTACATCATTCCTAAAAGGATCAGATTTGGAACTACATGTCAATATTGAACATAAAGATATATTGAGGTGTTACTTTATTTTTAATAATTTTATTTTGAATTAAATTATTTTTATTCTTAAAAAACTTGTTCCAGTCCAGCAAAAATAGAATCTCCTGATTCAGAAATAATTAGTAGTAGAGGAACTTCATCATGTCCTATCTGCCTTAGTACAGCTTTTAAAAATAGTGATGAGCTAATATTTCATATTGAAGAGCACTTTTCAAAAAGAAGTACACCCTCACCCATGACTCCTGATGCTTCTAGTGATAGGTGGTTAGCACGTGACATGGAGAGGCGTGAGAAAGAAGTACAAAGGCTTCGAGAACAGCATGGTTTTGATAAATTTATATTAATATATGAAATAAATTAAATTTAAAAATAATATGAATAAATTTTTAGAATTTGCAAAACTGCAAGCACAATACGGTATGGACAACCAAGGAAATTTTAGAGAACAAAGTGTCACTAATATGCAGCGGGCTGTATATGCTGGTGAGATGTCTGTTGCTGATTACTATGAAAAGCAGATCGAGTTGAAGGCAGCTGAGCACACTGGAATTGATGATTTGAGTTCATGCACAAGAGGTTTCTCTAATAATAATAATAATAATAATAATAATAATAATAATAATAATAATAATAATTTATTAACCATAAAATTACAATAGTAATACATATATATACATCTATTATTGTTATAATTTAAAATATTATTAACATTGATGATGTAAAAAGGATTACTGCATGAAAGGAAAAAATATGGTTTTTTTTAACGCTATGTTATAGTTATAAAATGTTTTTTGCTCTCGGTGAGAAAAAACTATGAATGTATGCAAAGAAACCACTAAGCCCTGCCTTCAATAGTTTAAAATCAATGAACATTGAGTGAGATTTTGTCTTTGACTTGTAAAAAAGCATAATTTATCTCTCTGTGTGGAAGGTATAAAGTGTCATTGACAATAAAAATCTTTTAAAATATTTTGTATATTTTTTGCAACTACATATAAGTAGTCCAAATTTTTATATAGTCATTATCTAATGGATTCTTGTTAATTATATGAAAAAGAATAAAAACATGAGATTACTTCTCAGTAGTATATGTCAAAAAAAATTTTTTACCAAAATTAATTTGTAAATTTGAAAAAAAGAATTCATCTTTAAAAAAATTTTATGTAAAAAAAACTATCTATATATTAATTTTTTGGTATTTTGAGATCAAATAAACTTAATAATTAATATTTAAATCATAATTAAATTTAATTTCCCTCAAAAAATTTTAGGTTTGGTAGCAAAAGTGCGGGCAATTAGTCAAGCTTCAAGCAATGTTGTGAATACTTACATGTGTTCAACAGTTGATCATTATGCAGTAACCTATGGAGATAAAGGTTGGGGTTGTGGTTACCGGAATATGCAAATGTTAATATCTTCTTTACTTCACCATACTAGTTACAATGAATTAATCTACATGGCCTGGAGCTTGGATGTAGACCATAGCAGTTCCTGTGAAAATCCTCAAAGAAGTTCTATGCCTTCAATTTCAAGGCTTCAAAAAATGATTGAATGGGCTTGGGCCCAAGGGTTTGACTTACAAGGTGCTGAGCAACTAGGTTCAAAATTAGTTAATACTAGAAAATGGATTGGTGCTACTGAAGTTGTTACTCTTCTGTCTAGTCTCAGAATAAGGTAAAATTATAATGAAGTTTTAGAATCGAAATTCTAATATTTTTGGTAAAATTTTTGCAGATGCCAGTTGATAGACTTTTATAGACCAACAGATCATGATGGTGGACATCCAAAAATGTTTGAATGGGTTCTGCATTATTTTCAACAGTATAATGATTTTAAAGCACCCCTGTATCTTCAACATCAAGGTACTTGCAATATGTATGTTATTGGTTAAATTTATTATACTTCAACAATGAGTTAAAATTTTTTTAAAAAGTTCATACTTATATTTTTATATTATTTTGATTTTTACAAAAAAATTTAATAAATTCGTTCTGTATTTCAGGCCATAGTCGCACTATAATGGGTGTTGAGCAGCTCAGGGATGGTTCAACAACAATGCTTGTACTTGATCCAAGTCATAGTCCAGCCCAAATGGCACAATTCAATAGTACAAGCAGCGCGTCAGGAGCAATGAGACTAGTGCGAATATCAGCATCTGCTATGAAAGCTCGGCAATACCAAGTAGTTGCTGTGATAGGTACTATGGATTCGGAAGTACAGTATCAGGTATAAAATATTTGCATGAAAACCGAATGTTAAAGTTAATTTTATTAAAAAACGTTATTAAATATTTTAAAAAATTTAATCTTCTAAATAACCACAATTTTAATTTTTTTTATTTATGTTCTAAAATGTATCGAAATTTTAAAATTATTAAGTAATATTTTGGAAAAATGATTCGTTCATTGCTAATAAATTTCTTTTTTCAGCAAAGTAAAGTGCTACATTCATTAAGAATTCCTCAAGATAGGTGAGAATTAATGTCAAAGACACCAAGATATGTTTGGGAAAAAGACATTAGTAGTTTTTGGTTACTTTTACTCTGACATGATTTTAAAATAGAAAAATTTAAGTCTGAGAGCCTTGCAGTATCAACTAATATCTTTAGTTTTTATAATATCTTTTATTGTATATGTCTTTAAAACAAAAAATAAATATGTAAAATTGAGAATGATCAATGAATTTGACTCCTTAGAGTTATTGAATTTATTTAAATATAATTTTGATAAACATAAAATTTGAAGGAGCTCTGTACATCAGTACAGAACATGACGATACTAGTGGCCTAAATAAGCGAATTCCGTACAGCGTTGAATTAAGCGCCCGTACGAATCGAGGCTGATAATACGCCGTGCAGGATCGCTTATTGAGGACAATAGAATCGTATATAAGTTTTTGTAGTACTGCAGTTGTGTCCAAAACTTGTTTCTAAGTCACAAAATAACGCGACGTATATTAAACTATTTTTGCCACGTTATTCCGTGGTTTAGGTACAAACTTAGGACACGTAGTGCTATGAAATAATTTTATACAGTCGTAAAAAATATGTAATTGTAAACATTAAATAAGCCTCATGATTCTACTCTTCAAGCTTGTAATTTTTATTTAAAATGAAATCTTTTCAATTTGGACAAATTTTGTGTTCAGTTAATTATAAGAGCTATATTTTATTTGTTTGTCAAAATTTTTCTGCACCAAGATTAAAAATGTAAAAAAAATATATATATTGTACACAATTTTTTAATAAAATAGTGAATTTAATTTAATTTTTTTTTAGTGGACTAACAAAGTATGTATAAGTTTATAAAGAGTTAAAATAAGGTTGAAAAAATTCAGTGTCGAGAGTATGAAGTAATTAGATTTCAACAACAAACAATAATTTCAATTTGTAAAGTGATGTTTATACTACAATATATACTCTCTACTCACATTCATATATTACATAATTTTTTTTTTTTTTTTTTTTTAATTATCATCACTAGTTCTAAAATTATATTTGATATTTTTTTCTTAACATTATGATAAATATGTATTTATTAACCAGAATTTTTTGAAGAAATCATTACTGATCAAAATCTTTAGTTTTGTATTTTTTACATATTATATTAATCATTGATTAGTGCCTCATGATACTTATAATCAATGCTAATAGATTGAATATTTTTAATAATTGCATCTGAAAATTTGAGTTGGGCAAAAACTCAAAAGTCTAGGCCTAGAACTCATTGTAACGACTCATAAGTATGAAATTTGCATTGTAACTCAAACTCAAAAATTTCAAGTATTCCAGAAAATTTTACTTTTTTTTTTTTTTAAACAAAGACACCAATTATTCAATACATTACGGTCATTAATGCCCAATTTAATTTAAGAACACCCAATTAAATTTCTAATCAAAGTCTTCAGTTTCAAATAAACTGCAATTCTTAGGTATTTCTAAAATTACCTCTGTTGCTTCACCAAAAACACATGCAAGATTTTTTTAAATTCTTTGTTTTTGAATGTGTTAATAAATTTTAATAAAAATAATTGATGGTAATAAAATCTTTTTAAATATTAATTAATTTGAATCCATAAGTTTGTTTTCATCTCTTATCTTTCATATGGATTATTACTAAACAAGGAGCAACTTCAGGCTGGACGTTACAGAAAGGGGTTGGCAAACCTTTTGAAGAGGGCTACAGTGCCATTAAGAAAGCTATAAGGATGGAAAGATGGGATAAGACCTGTAAAAGCTCACAAAGTTACAGGTGGATCAAAGAACTACTGGGTAATCTTATCATTGAATGGGTGAGACAGATCACCAAATTGATTAAATGGATATCATAACCAGTGTCTACTGTGAACTACAATTTTATTCATCTAAAAGAGTGTCACAAAAACCTGTGTATATGGTGCTTTAAAATGAAAGAGATCGCGTGTCACTTCCTCTGTGAATACCCTGACCTGACAGGAAATCATCTCAAATAGCTGGGCATTGAGATTCTTGACTCTGAGAGCTTAAATAGAGTAAGTGTGAGCATTATACTCGCATACTTGCAAGACACTAGGTATCATGCACACTCTCAACTAATGTCTGGAGTATTGGGATACAATGGTGAAAAACAAAGTCTGTGAAATTTGCACCCTGACTTATTTGATAATAATAATAATAATAATAATAATAATAATAATAATAATAAAAATAAAAATAAAGTATATAATAATTTATTGTTTTTAAACAATCTAAACTTGAGTTTTTTCTGTGTCATATCATTAAATATATATGATAATTAAACTTATTTCAAGCCAGTTTTCAAAAATAAAGCTCATAATGATTTTCACAAAAATAGTTTAGATTCATTGAAGAAAATTTTACTCCTAAATGTCATTAGAAATCCATAAATTTTACTTATAATAAATTAAAAATTTGTTTGCATTTTAATAAATTAAATAAATAAATAAATAAATAATTTGTCATCTTTTTCATCTCATTTATTTACAGTGTTTAACATTAAAGAGGTTTAACTTAAAAGTATTTAAAGTAGAGATTTGTTTATCATAAGTAATACTTTTGCAACATTACATTACATCTCTAATTTAATTAAAATTTTGCTCTCTTACTTTTTAAATATTAAAACCTAAATATCGCATACATGCTTTATGAGCTTCAATAAGATGACCACATTCAGCTTCACCTTTTGTAATTATGCTGAAATTTAAGAATAATAATTATTATCATTCAATAATAACTAACTAAAAAAAAAGAAGTAAATTATTTAGTTAATAGATAAAAAGTTGTGCATGTAATTTTTTTTAATATTTAGAATCAATTAATCAGATAAAACCTTATCCTATGCTTCAAGTTACATGAAAAGTATTTTACTTAATTTAAGTTGTATTGAGCAAATAAGATTGTTTTGAAACAAATCAGAAAAGCTAATTAAATAAAAAATCTTTGAATATTCGCTTACAGTGTACTGTACACTTTAAAAAATTAGTAATTTTTATATTTGTAAGTAGAATTGGATTATTTAATTCTTTTCTTTTCTTTTTAATAAAAAAATTGTAAATGTAACTTACCACTCGTCCCTAACCTTTTTCGTTTCTGGACAAGCACAGCATGGTTTCAACGGTTTTTTCTCATTTTTTTCAGAAATTTCTTTGGATTCAACTTTACCATTACTATTACCCATTTTAGTATTTTCTAATAATATTAATCATAAATAATTGTTGCAACTTATTAGCTAAGACATCCGAAAATAAAAAAATAGTTCACGTGCATTGAGCAAGTCCACGAGCAACTCCAAGCAACTCAGGACTCAGGAGTGGCATCAGGCATGCTGATTTTTAAGACCCCTTGCGCAGGTCTAAAGTGCGCACCCAAGTAGTGAAATTTTCATATTTTTTTGATGAAATCGATAGCGTTATTGAAATCGAAAGTATTCTTGGAGTTTTTTCATCGCAAACAATATTTTTTTTTTTTTAATTAACAATTACAGTTGGGTGCCAAACGAAATTTTTGAAGCACATGTAAAGCCCGATAAAATATGATTTCATATAAAATTATTTTTTTATTAATCCGCGGGAGACCAGCGCAATTGGCACCCGTAAAAAAAACCTTGAAAAGTTAATTATTTATTAAAGAAATTTGATTTTAAAGTTACGATGACTTGGGCTCATGCGCTTAACTGACTACACTACTGCAGCAGCAACAGCAACCTGTGCCTCGACCTGTGCATGTTGGGACTATGCTGCAATGTTGCCTGCGTGCAGGCGCATTTCGGTTCGGAAGGCTTCTGAAAAGAAAAAAAAAAAAAAAAAAAAAAAAAAAAATGCGTTGAGGTCTGTTCAATGTGTATTCAAGTAATAAATTTGTGCAACATTGCACGAGTCTAGTCCGCAACTTTTTTTTCCGTATAATGCTGATTTTTAAATAAAAAGATAGTAAGATTATACTATTGGAGCAGTGGCGGATCCAAGGGGGGGCGGCGGGGGCGATCGCCCCCCCCAAAAAAATTTTTTGGAAGGTATTTTAGATGCAAGTTCAACAAAAAAACTTATCGGCTATACCCCAAATACCCTGGGCGTCCAAAATCAACAAGAAAACTTATTGGCTATCCTCCAAATACCCTGGGCGCCCGAGTTCAACAAAAAAACTGATGAGCTATCCCCCAAGCTCTAAACCCCCAAATACCCTGGGCGCCTGAGTTCAACAAAAAAACTGATCAGCTATCCCCCAAGGTCTAAACCCCCAAATACCCTGGGCGCCCAAGTTCAATAAATAAAATGATCAGCTATCCCCTAAGCTCTGAACCCCTAAAACCTTGGGCGCCCGAGTTAAAAAAAAAAATTTATCATCTATCCCTCAAGCTTTAAACCTCCAAAACCCTGGGCGCCCGAGTTCAATAAATAAACTGATCAGCTACCCCCCCAAGCTTTAAACCCCCAAATACCCTGGGCGCCCGAGTTCAATAAATAATCTGATCAGCTATCCAACAAGATGTAATCATCCAAATCCCCTAGACACCCGAGTTCAATAAATAAACTGATCAGCTATCCCCCAAGCTTTAAACCCCCAAATATCCTGGGCGCCCGAGTTCCACAAAAAAACTGATCAGCTAGCCCCCAAGCTCTAAACCCCCAATACTGTCGGGGTGTTTTTATTATTTTTTTTTTTCAATTTTTACATTTTGACCAGCAGTTTGAAAATTTTTACCTCAAAATGACGCCATTTTAGGGCCGCCATTTAGTTAAAAATAAAAAATTTAAAAGAGTGGCTCGACAGCGCCTAGAAAAACTTATCCTTTAACTAAATCTTCTTTCAAATTGTGTTTCAGATAAGCCAGTGCCAAGTACGAGTGGCCACCGCAAAAAACTTTTTTCGAAAGGTCTCGCCGTAAATTCCCTGCCAGAGACTCAAATCTTAATATTTTTACCTCAAAATTGGACAAAAGCTTCTTTAAATGTTACTTAATAAAGTACTATATTTTACAATAAACTTGGTTTGCTTGATTTCATTTCAAAAATCTTCAAAAAAAGCATTTTTTTTATTCATTTATCGAACTCGGCGCCCAGGGCTTGGGGGGTTTCAGGTTTGAGGGATAACTGACCGATTATTTATTGAACTCGACGCCCAGAGTTTTGGAGGCTTAGAGCTTGGGGGATAGCTGATAAGTTTTTTTGTTGAATTCGGGTGCCCAGGGTATTTGGGGGCTTACAGCTTGGGGGATAGCTGATCAGTTTTTTTGTTGAACTCGGGCGCCCAGGGTTTTGGGGGCTTAGAACTTGGGGGATAGCTGATAAGTTTTTTTGTTGAACTCGGGGGCCCAGGGTTTTAGGGGGCTTACAGCTTGGGGGATAGCTGATCAGTTTTTTTGTTGAACTCGGGCGCCCAGGGTTTTGGGGGTTTAGAGCTTGGGGGATAGCTGATCAGTTTTTTTGTTGAACTCGGGTGCCCAGGGTATTTGGGGGCTTACAGCTTGGGGGATAGCTGATCAGTTTTTTTGTTGAACTCGGGCGCCCAGGGTTTTGGGGGCTTAGAACTTGGGGGATAGCTGATAAGTTTTTTTGTTGAACTCGGGGGCCCAAGGTTTTAGGGGGCTTACAGCTTGGGGGATAGCTGATCAGATTTTTGTTGAACTCGGGCGCCCAGGGTTTTAGGGGTTTAGAGCTTGGGGGATAGCTGATCAGTTTTTTTGTTGAACTCGGGTGCCCAGGGTATTTGGGGGATAGCTGATAAGTTTTTTTGATGAACTCGGACGCGCAGAGTATTTGGGGATTCCGAGCTTGGGGGATAGCTGATCAGTTTTTTCGTAGACCTCGGGCGCCCAGGGTATTTGGGGGTTTAGAGCTTGGGGGATAGCTGATAAGTTTTTTTGTTGAACTCGGGGGCCCAGGGTTTTAGGGGGCTTACAGCTTGGGGGATAGCTGATCAGTTTTTTTGTTGAACTCGGGTGCCCAGGGTTTTAGGGGTTTAGAGCTTGGGGGATAGCTGACCGATTATTTATTGAACTCGACGCCCAGGGTTTTGGGGGCTTAGAGCTTGGGGGATAGCTGATAAGTTTTTTTATTGAATTCGGGGGCCCAAGGTATTTGGGGGCTTACAGCTTGGGGGATAGCTGATCAGTTTTTTTGTTGAACTCGGGCGCCCAGGGTTTTGGGGGCTTAGAGCTTGGGGGAAAGCTGATAAGTTTTTTTGTTGAACTCGGGTGCCCAGGGTATTTTGAGGCTTACAGCTTGGGGGATAGCTGATCAGTTTTTTTGTTGAATTCGGGTGCCCAAGGTATTTGGGGGCTTACAGCTTGGGGGATAGCTGATAAGTTTTTTTGTTTAATTCGGGTGCCCAGGGTATTTGGGGGCTTACAGCTTGGGGGATAGCTGATCAGTTTTTTTGTTGAACTCGGGCGCCCAGGGTTTTGGGGGCTTAGAGCTTGGGGGATAGCTGATCAGTTTTTTTGTTGAAATCGGGCGCCCGGGGTTTTGGGGGCTTAGAACTTCGGGGATAGCTGATAAGTTTTTTTGTTGAACTCGGGGGCCCAGGGTTTTAGGGGGCTTACAGCTTGGGGGATAGCTGATCAGTTTTTTTGTTGAACTCGGGCACCCAGGGTTTTAGGGGTTTAGAGCTTGGGGGATAGCTGATCAGTTTTTTTGTTGAACTCGGGTGCCCAGGGTATTTGGGGGATAGCCGATAAGTGTTTTGATGAACTCGGACGCGCAGAGTATTTGGGGATTCCGAGCTTGGGGGATAGCTGATCAGTTTTTCCGTAGACCTCGGGCGCCCAGGGTATTTGGGGGTTTAGAGCTTGGGAGATAGCTGATCAGTTTTTTTGTTGAACTCGGGCGCCCAGGGTCTTGGGGGCTTAGAGCTTGGGGGATAGCTGATAAGTTTTTTTGTTGAATTCGGGTGCCCAGGGTATTTGGGGGCTTACAGCTTGGGGGATAGCTGATCAGTTTTTTAGTTGAACTCGGGCGCCCAGGGTTTTAGGGGCTTAGAGCTTGGGGGATAGCTGATCAGTTTTTTTGTTGAACTCGGGTGCCCAGGGTATTTGGGGGCTTACAGCTTGGAGGATAGCTGATCAGTTTTTTTGTTGAACTCGGGCGCCCAGGGTTTTAGGGGGCTTACAGCTTGGGGGATAGCTGATCAGTTTTTTTGTTGAACTCGGGCGCCCAGGGTTTTAGGGGTTTAGAGCTTGGGGGATAGCTGATCAGTTTTTTCGTTGAACTCGGGTGCCCAGGGTATTTGGGGGATAGCCGATAAGTTTTTTTGATGAACTCGGACGCGCAGAGTATTTGGGGATTCCGAGCCTGGGGGATAGCTGATCAGTTTTTTCGTAGACCACGGGCGCCCAGGGTATTTGGGTGTTTAGAGCTTGGGGGATAGCTGATCAGTTTTTTTGTTGAACTCGGGCGCCCAGGGTGTGTGTGTGTGTGTGTGTGTATATATATATATATATATACATGTAGTAAAGCGCCCCCCCAAAATGGTTACTGGATCCGCGCCTGTATTGGAGCAGGAACCCTGAGATTCAAATAAATTAAAAAAAAAAAAATTTATGATAAAGGTACTCTATTTCAAAGCTCATCTCAAGATCTGTTTGTGATATAAAATAACAAAAACTCTTTTCAGATTATAGAATTGTTTTTTAACTTTTTGCAATCACACCTCCTGGGGTGGAATTCTATATCTAAGGTAGTGTAGCGTAGCATCTCAAAGTTAGCAACTTTTTTTTTTTTTTTTAATTAAATTATATTCAAAAAATTACTAGTATTTCACTGATTAAAATGCGCTGAAAAAAAAAAAATGCTAGTCGCTTGGTTTTTTTTTAAATAAATAAAAAGTGGTAGATGCTAAGCGACCTTAAAATCGGTTTATTTTAATGAATATTAATTTAATCGGTACATTTTTATGCTCAATCGAAAGATGATTTGACTAGCAATTAGCATCTTTTGGTTTCACGAAGCTAGCACAATTATTTTTTAAGATACACATTAATTAATTTTACGCTACAAACGAGGCAGTAGGACGAGCGTGCGCAAGCGCAATACGCGTTCGATGTTTCAATTCCATTTCATTCCCTTGATACTCCGGGGACTCCCTCGGAACTATGAAATGTATGTATGTACCTCTAACTTCAGGCGCGCAGGTGTAGTTTACAGTTACCCTACGCATAGAGCTAACTGTTACAAGCCACAATATCATTTGTTTATCTCTCTCATATCTCAAATCAGAACTTTGCCCCTTGTTTTCGGTTAGAAGGGCGAAAAATTGAATTCATCCCTTAGGCGAGAGTGGTTCTTTAACAATTTCGCCTTCGGCTCGGGTCGCAAACCCCTCGGGTGTTTTAATCGAACCCTCTCGCCTGCGGCAAGAAAATATCATGGTACCTCATCTACAGTTATAATGAGTTTTTTAATATCTTTTTTAGTTTTTTCTCTGGTTCCAAATGAATTAAATAAGTAGTTCTTGCGTTGGTCAATTTTAAAAATAAATGCTGAGTTCGTAATTTGCACTCTCAAGAACACACATCCCAAATTTGAAAAAAAAAAGTTATTTAAGATAAATTTTTACTTTAAACAAGTAGACCTTATCTAGGTCAGTTTTAAAGTCGAAGGTCAGATTTCTAACAAGCGCTCTCAAAAACCCTATTTTAATGAAACTTTGGAGGTAGTTTTCTGGTACCGAATGATGAGCGAAAGTCTAACAATATTTCAGCTCTGAGTGGGTTTTTCTACCGGTTTGCCATGTAAATTATAAGCAATTTTTAGCATTTTTTTCATTTCTTAGCTAATTTTTAAAAAATTTGTGTTCAAAGCCTATTGCATTTATAGTGATGCGAGACCTCGCATTTTTTTCGTCTTTCTATGATACTGGAAGTACCTATTAGCATTTTCTGAGTTTTGAAACATAAATTATTCATGGTCAAATTATTTAAACTAAGATTTGAAAATATTTTTCCCAGTTCAAAAAGAGACAAAAAAATGCGAGGTTCCGCATCTCCGTTAGTGCAATAGGCTTTGAACACGAATTTTTAAAAATTACCTAAAAAACCAAAAAAGTGACCCAAATGTCTGGACCTGCCCTTGTAAGTTAAAAAAAAATTATATTAAAAATAAATTATTACTTTAAACAAATAGACCTAACGTAAGTCAATTTTAAAAATCAAGGTCACATTCGTTGTTAGCTTACAAAAAAATCCTGTGAACAATTGATTTTTCCGATAACCAAGTAGCCCTTATGTAGGATAAATTAAAAAATGAAGATCAGATTTGTCATTGGCGACCTCAAAAATCTCCGAGTGCTCAATTTCTAATTATTAATCATAAATGGCAGCCTTGAATTAGTAGACCTCCGGTAGGTCAAATTTTAAAATTAATGTTAGATTCGTAATCAGCAGCCTAAAAACTCCCCGAGAGTCAAATTTCTAATTGATATGAGAAGTCAAGTCACTTTTTTTAAAAGAAAAGTCGACGACGACGAAAATATATTAGAAGGATGCAGAAATTTTTTACCTTTTGTTTTGTTTTTTTTTTTTGTTTTTTCCTCGAATTGTATGATTGAAGTAGAAATAAATAATCATTAGTATTTTTTATGCAAAAATTTACATCGATTAAAAAAAAAATGTAATTTGTAAAGTAGACCTATCACAGCTTAAATTTAAAAACTAATGTTGAATTCGTATTCAGCGAATGAAACCTTCATTTTTTGATTAGACTTACTAATTATTCGAATCGAATAAAATTGTGTAGTCTTTATAAAATGTAACTGTGTTTTGTTTTAATTTTACCCTATTAATGTGGAGCTACATCAAGTAACACAAAGAACATTAAACTTGAATAAAATTGTGACTGTGACGCATGACAACTGTTTAAAATTTTGTATTCAGGGGTTTTCAAAAATGCTAATCACGAAATTAACTTATACGAAGTCTACTTTACTAAGGTAAAAACAATTTATTTATGGGGGTTTTTAAGGATGCTAATCATGAATAAAACCTTAATTTTTTTTTTAATTAGACTTATATAAGGCCTACTTTATTTAGGAAAATTTTTTTTGAATTTTCGAGCCCTATAATCCATGATGAAAATCAAAAAAGAGAACTATAAACATCAAATATTATCTTCTAAAAATAATTACGTAGGCATTTGAAATATCCGGAAATATCACTGATGCAGTTCCCTTTAGGTGAGCTGAGCGGAGGAATAGTCTGGGGAAGTAAGCATTGAAAATGTTTTAATTCGAAGTATACAAGGTTTTTTTTTTTTAAATTGGTCCAGAAACACTGTTTGAATCCGATTTGCATCAGCAAAACAATGCAAGAAATTGTTATAAACAACTAAAAAAATGCCATTCATTGCTTGTAAAAAAAAAAAAAATTATTTTTGAAAAAATTTAGAAGTTGAAATATAAATTGTATAATTTTTCAAATCTTCAAGATCAGTACAGTCTTGAAATTCTATTATTTGATTTTTTTTTCATCTCGTCAAAAATTTTACGTAGAGTTTGAGAACATCGGTCAAAAGCATGAAAACATACATTTGCATGAAGCGACAAAAGACACCTGGGTTACGTTTCGACTCAGGTAGGGGAGGGGCACGGCTAATTACATCTAGTGCGACGTACGATCAGCTCTGGGACTCCGTCTTGGTCACGTCTCGGTAATGGTTTTATTGCCCCATTAGGTTACAGCAGCTGCCTACTGAGTTTTATAAAGTTGTTAGAAAAATTTTTTCCGAATAAACTTTACATGCTTTTCGTTAACTCACCGTCTTGTATTTTTTTTTGGTATGTTGGATTCTTTCAAGCTTTATAAATCTGAGCACATTTGACCTAGAGGTCTGAAATTTTGTACAGACCCCAGGATCAGATGACAATACAATAATCTGTGGTCAGTTTGAGACCTGGAGTTCCAGGTCACCGATGAAGGAGGGACCATCTTCGAGGAAAAAAATGAAATTTTGCAATTATAAAAATTTGTTTGTATATGTTTTACTGAATTTATAAAAAATTTTTTGACCTGGACAATGTCCAGGTTGCCAATGATGGTACCTGGGCACTATCTTTGAGGAAAAAAAATGAAATTTTCCAAAAATTAATAATAATAATAAATAATTTCTATTAAAAAAATTCAAGTCTAGAAAGTAAAAAAAAAATATTTTAAAAAACATGCTTTTCTAAAAAATCGACTAAAAAAATTGAAGTAAAAATGTTACAAAATAAGTAAAAATCTTGCTCTAAAAATAAGAAAATAATTTTTATCATACAAACTCAAGTTTTGAATTGTCTTAAATAAACGTAAGGGTACATATATATTTTAAAACTTCAAATTTCAATTTATAGTTGTAGAAAATTGTAGCTCATGTTAATTGTAAGATCAAAATTAAAAGTTCGAACTTCGAACACATGATCCACGCTTTTCGACAACTATAAATTGAAATTTGAAGTTTTAAAATATATGTACCCTCACGCTTATTTAAGACAGTTCAAAACTTGAGATCGTATAATCAAAATTATTTTTTTCTTTTTCGAGCAAGATTTTTGTTTTATTTGTAAAATTTTTATTTCAATTTTTTTAGTCTATTTTTTAGAAAAGCATGATTAAAAATTTTTTTTACTTTTTTTTATAGTAGGTTTTATTTTAGGTGAAAATAAGATTTCATCTTTTCGAAGGATTGCTTTACTTTTTTTTTTTTTTCGAAGGGTGGATATTGAAACTTGAAGTTTACACTAGAAACTGGTTTTTAAAGTCTAAAAAAGAAACCTCTTTAGTAATGCTCAATTGTAGACAATTGTGCCTTGTCTTAGCTCTAACAAGACCTTATATTTTGGACTCTGGATCTTACGGGAAAATATTATGTGTAGCCATAAGTGTGTTAAATTGCGTACCTATAAGCTATCCAGAAAGTTAAAGTTTAAATGGGAGAAATGAGTTCCGTAATTATCAAATTCATGGCTCTCAAGTAGGGTCGATGTGGCAAAAGTTATCGATCTAACTCTAATGTTATTACATATTGGAAAATTTTGTATAGGCGCTCACAAGGAGAGGACCAGACATTTGGGTCACCGATTTTAATGAAACTTGAGGGTAGTTTTCTAGGACTACATGATGGGCGAAACAATCA
This sequence comes from Encarsia formosa, assembly GCA_038277355.1. Classification (NCBI taxonomy): domain Eukaryota; kingdom Metazoa; phylum Arthropoda; class Insecta; order Hymenoptera; family Aphelinidae; genus Encarsia; species Encarsia formosa. Next base: position 39,261,042 of record CM076186.1, on the reverse strand, counting down.
ATATTTCCTCTGAATGAGCCTTTTTACCGGTTTGCCATGTAAATATAAGAAAATTTTCATCATTTTTTTTCATTTTTAGCTAATTTTCAAAAAATTCGTGTTCGAAGCCTTTTGCACGTTTGGTAGTAGCGAAACCTCGCATTTTTTCGCCTTTCTATGAATTTAAAGCGAAAAATATTTTCAAATCTCAACACTAAAAATTCAATGGTGACTTATTTATCTTACAGGGAGTACTTTTTAGCATTTTTATGAATTTTAAAATATGAATTTTGAGTTGAAACTTAAAAATATTTTTCCCTTTCCGTTCATAGAAAGACGAAAAAAATGCGAGATCCCGTATCTCTATAAGTGCAATAGGCTTTGAACACGAATTTTTCGAAGTATAGCTGAAAAAAAGATGCTATTAGTTACATATATTTGCAGGACGAACCGATATAAAGGTCTTTTCTGAGGACCATGTATGCTTTTGCTCATATTTGATCCCAGAAAACCATTCCCATAGTTTCGTTAAAATCGATGACCCAAAAAATTCATCCGACGCTAAAAGGACCCGCAACGATCAGACATATTGGTCACTTTTTTGTTTTTTTTTTTAGGTAATTTCCAAAAAATTCGTGTTCAAAGCCTATTTCACTTTCAGAGATGAGGAACTTAGCTTTTTTTTTGTCTGTTTTTGATCTTAAAGGGAAAAATACTTTTAAATCTAAATCTAAATTTAAATAATTTGTTTATAAACAGTTTATATTTTGAAATTTTAAAAACGTTGAAAAGTGCTCCCTGTAATATAAATTAATCACCATTGAATTTTTAGAGTTGAGATTTGAAAATATTTTTCGCTTTAAATTCATAGAAAGGCGAAAAAAATACGAGGTTTCGCTTTTCCAAACGTACAAAAGGCTTCGAACACGAATTTTTTGAAAATTAGCTAAAAATGAGAAAAATGATAAAAATTGCTTAGATTTGCATGGCAAACCGGCAAAACGGCCCATTCAGAGGAAATATTTATGGTTTCTTGCATCATTAAGTACCAGAAAACTACCTCCAAAATTTCATTGAAATCGGTATTGTTTAAACAATTTTAAAAATTTCACAATTTTGCACTGTAAAAAATGGTTTCATATTTTTCAGGAAAAAAAAATTAAAAGTGTTCTCAGATATTTTTTATTTAAAGCCTTAGGTTATGTGAAAAAAATCATTGAAATTGATAAAAGAGTTCTTGATCACGGAGCCAGAACGTTCAGGATAGTTTCATTTTGCAATAGCTTCTTTGGCGAACTAAAAAATAAATTTTTTATTATTGGTTCAAGTCAGAAATTACAATAATAAATAGTTGTCAAAATTACAAAAGTGTGCTCCAATTTTTACTATACTTTTACGAATTTTTACCGAGTTTAAAAGTTTTTGAGAATTCCCCATATACTCAAAGCTTAGCTTGTGAAGTTTGTTGGCAAAATATTAGTATCTATTATCGTAGCTTATTTTTTTACCAGGAAATTATTGAAAATATAAAAGTTTGATGCGGGAGGTCCTTTGTTAACAAATAGATTGTTGAAAAACCAAGTTTAATAAAATTTGGTTAGGATATTTATCATAGTACCCAAATCTATAATAAAAGTTAATTCAAATCACTTTCAAGTATTTTATATAATTTTATCACAAACCATGAAAATTCAGAGGTTTTTTATTTTGTTCAATTACGTGTACACGCAAAATTGTAAAAATTGTTGAAATCAGAATGGGCCTGTCTTGTAAAAAATTTAACGGAAAAACTTTCATATCCGAGGGTTTTTTTCGTAAAACGCATCGTTTCAAAGTTATTTCAATTTAAATTAGAAAAAATGGGTCTTTTTTATTTTTTACCGTATCTCGTAAATAAATTAATGTTCCGTAATGGGTCCCTCTGAAATTAAGTTTGGAGCGTTTTTATTAAGTGTCCACACAAACTTTTCCAGCATGTACAATAACATAAGAGTTTTCTTTTACGTCAATATTTTTGGTCTTTTCACGCCAGATCGACCCTACTAAAGGATTATTTACGTGAGTCATTACGAGGTTTTTTTTGAGAATCCGATGGTTGCCCTGGGGAATTATTGGGTTTTACGCTGCATATTTTCTCGGTCAAGTAAAAAGTATCGTGATATTTAAGACCTGATCCTTCTAATAGATGAAAAAAAAATTCAAAACTATAAGCAAAAAAATTTTTTTTTAAACATCCTATTGTTTATAAATCTTTAGATGAAGTGAAATAATAAAATTCTTAGTTAGAAGCGTGTGAAGCTTAATATTGAATTATGATTAAATCAGTGAAAAATAACCATTTGTCGGCTCACCCTTTTCAATAAAAATTTTATTTTTTCACTTATGAGAGAGATAAACAAATGATATTGTGGCTTGTAAGTTGTAACAGTTAGCTCTATGCGTAGGGTAACTGTAAAGTACACCTGCGCGCCTGAAGTTAGAGGTACATACATACATTTCATAGTTCCGAGGGAGTCCCCGGAGTATCAAGGGAATGAAATGGAATTGAAACATCGAGCGCGTATTGCGCTTGCGCACGCTCGTCCTACTGCCTCGTTTGTAGCGTAAAATTAATTAATGTGTATCTTAAAAAATAATTGTGCTAGCTTCGTGAAACCAAAAGATGCTAATTGCTAGTCAAATCATCTTTCGATTGAGCATAAAAATGTACCGATTAAATTAATATTCATTAAAATAAACCGATTTTAAGGTCGCTTAGCATCTACCACTTTTTATTTATTTAAAAAAAAACCAAGCGACTAGCATTTTTTTTTTCAGCGCATTTTAATCAGTGAAATACTAGTAATTTTTTGAATATAATTTAATTAAAAAAAAAAAAAAAAGTTGCTAACTTTGAAATGCTGTTTTGATAGTCGATGCACTAGCGTGTGCACTGAAATAAGGCCCGCTCGTTACTGGCCCAAAATAAACTGCCTACGCAGCGGCAGCGGCGAAGTCGGCCACCGGTTCATTCTCTTCTCTCTCACTCATTCTCGCAGTACGCTCTGCTAGTGCAGACTGTGTCAGGCGCGAGGCTGTGTCGGTGAGCCAGCCCCCACAGAAGAAATTTATAAAGAAAAAAAATGTATGTTAATAAACAATAAAATAATTTGGACTTAAAATTTCATTTTATTTTTTTTTAATTAACATTAAACAACAACATGACACTTTGATGCCCGCCTCGACCAGTAAATCCTCGGCTATCGCCTCGGATTTACAAATGTTGGGTGGGCAAAAAGGTATAAAAGCAGCATAACACATTTTTGTTCAGAGTTATAGTTGATTTGATCTAAGGTAAATACCAGTAAATACATTCACTATTTTACTAACTTTAAGGTTAACAATCAATAATAAAATTCAACTCGAAAAAACTAATACGGTAAGTCGCCGCAAGATCGAACTGCTGCGGCAGGCACCGAAAGTAAAAGCAGAATACACGTTCAAATTCGTATACTTGGTGCAGTTTTATGTCGTTTAGATAAATAAAATATGATTATTTTAAAAACTATTCGGATCAGGGTGGTAGGAAGAAAAGTATACAACCCTTGGCCGCAAAGCAAAATTTCCAAGTCTGCTTCTTTGAAGGCCTCGGCTCCGCCTTAGCCTTCAAAGCCGCAGACTCGGAAAATTTTACTTTCCGGCCATGGGTTGTAATCTACTATGACATCCTAATAAGATGTCCATAGCGAATGCAATGAGATGTTTCTAGCGTATATCCTAATATCCTAAGATGAAAGAGAGAACCCAAAAAAATGTCATCATTTTATTCGTGATGTGATTGGTTTGAGAACATATCCTAAGATAAATGGGAGAACCCAAAAAGAAGTTCAGCATTTTAGTCGTGATGTGATTGGTTTTAGAACAAAATTTAAAATATGAATTTTTATTTTTAATTTTTATATTACAATTCAATTAAAGCATTTAAATAATAGATTTGATAAAAAATAATTATTTAATCAAGTGTTCGAAGTTATCCGAGTAAGATCATGAAAATAATAATTATTAGTTGTTACAATGCTCGTCCGGGGAAACACGGCGTTGTACTCTCGCCGTCGGACTGAGCTGTGAACAATTAATCATTCTGGAGTACTCCCTTTCGAGTACCCTCGTTGTCGTCCGTGCACCTGTAAACGGAAAACTAAGACATGCTTGGAGAGACGCGTTCGCGAACTAGCCTTCAAATACCGGCAGCGGGCGGGGTAATTTCCCCAAGCTAAACAAAAAAAGAAAACTAAGGAGAAAAATGACTGTCCTAATCGTAGGAAGATAACGGAGGAGAAAGAGAGTTATTTTTATTCGATCAAAAAAATAATCTGCACGAAGGTTTAATTTCAACTTCGATTTATTAACAAGAAAGAAAGAAAAAAAAAATGAACAATAAACAAAATAAACTAAAATTATTAATTCGCGTTGTTGACAATTAAGGTTCGGCCGATTGCGCGGCGACCGAACAAAGAAACTAAAGCGTAAACAAAACGCTCTGCCAGGCGGCTACGTGCGCCGGCTCGTTAGTTTGTACGCGTGATTTCTAGCGAGAATTCACGCGTAGAAGCTTTCTTAAATATTACCCGATTGGGAAAGAATAATCGACAATTCTTTCCCTTATCACTCTACACACCTGCACACCGGTACGCTCGCCGACACAAACCTTTGAGCCGCGTGGGTGGAGATCTCCGTGTAGCGGGTTTCTGTGTTGCTCGCACAACTGCAACAACACACACACACTCGTAAATGTCGAACTCTGCGTTTTCACTAGTCGTAGCGAAACAGCCACACTCACACCGCGAATCGCGCTAACAAAGAAAACTTTCTTTAATCACGACAAAGAAAATCGAACGACGACGAGGTGTCTAGTCTCAGCAAACAGAAAAGACTGGCGCGCTTTCGCCTTATTCCGGCCGGTCCGCCCGCTGACGGTCGGTCCGTTCCGGAACGGTCCGTCAACAGTTGACTGGCGGCTGCCGAATTGTGTCCACACGAATAATTACCGATCGTGTAGACTTATTACTTCACCGACCGAGACATAGTATACAAACAAAACCAATGAATTTATGAGGACCTGTAGAAATGTGCGGCACTGGAGGGCGCCACTGGCAATAGCCTCCTCTCTCCCAGCAGTTTGGCATGGAGCATATGTTTCAGTGTGTGTGTGTCGTCACACGCACGTGCACACAAACAAACGTCTGCTGCGTGCTAAACTGCTGGGAGAGGAGGCTATTGCCAGTGGCGCCCTCCAGTGCCGCACATTTCTACAGGTCCTCATAACCACGAAAGATTAAATGAACTCTGAACGTAGCGGCAATGGTAAAGGGTATATATAACTTATTTTTTAATTCAGATGAAACTTCGACAAAATTTGTTTTAGAATTTATTATTTAGATACTGTTATAAAATTTTGCGTGTTTGCGTGCTGAGAGAGATTAGTAGAAGAAAGGTGAGTAAAACTGAGCAAAAAATGAGTACCGACTCAAACAAAAAATTGAAGGGAAAGTAAGGTTTTTCGGCAATTTTTAGCTTGTTGGTTTTTTTACAGAAGGTTAATACTCGACGCTTTCGATTAAAAAAGTTGACAACTCAAAGTATTAGTTTATAAAGATGACAACTCAACGATTCATTCGAAAAGTTCAATTGTTGAATAAACAAATAAATAATGTTACCATCCCATCAATTCCAAAACCATAAGACCCTAGTGATCCGAACTAAATTTGATTAAAAAACAACCAAATAAACAAGTTATACCCCAAGTTCTAGAACTACAAAACCCTAAGGTTGGAATTTGATTTTTTTATAAACTCATAATCAAACTGATTATCACCCAAGTTACAAAACCAGTAGATCCTAGCACCCAAGATCACTATTTTAAAAAACAAATAAATAAATTGTTTATCTCACAAGCTCGAAAACCATGTGTTTCTCGGAATCTGAGATTACTTTTTTAATAAACAAATAAATAAACTTACTGTCCATCCAGCATTAAAAGCACAAAACACTGGTGACTCTAGATGTAAACTGAATTTACGCAAGCTTCAAAACCACAAAACCCTAATCATCCGTGTTGGGTTTTTTCATAAATAAATGAATAAACTAATTATCTTCCGAGCTTCAAAACTACTAAACCCTGGACACCAAAGTTACTAACCAAATTTACTACAGGTTTTTTTGTGTAAAATTAGATTACTGATGTTACATTTCAAGATATCAATAAAAGACAATTCATATTACAACAACCCTCAATCATACGCAAATCTGACTTAAGCAAAAATGGATCATACATTGACTTAATAGCAAAATACAATTTAAAATCATCTACAAAGAACAAGAATCAACAAAATTTAATTATAAGCACTTTTCCGCACGGAAAGATGGGAAATCAAGGCATCAAGCACATGCGGATTTGTCAATCTCAAGCAAAGTGAGCAGTGAGGTCTTCCACAGAGAAACCAGCCAAGTTAGAGTCAGGGTTAGGGGAGATACCAAGATGACGAAGTTCCTTCCAGAGTTGCTGGGGAACAGTGATGTAGGGGACTAAGCTTTACTTTCAGGGCATACTTATCGACCGAGCATTAGGTAGAGGTTCTTCGGCGGGCGAGTACGGGATTAAAAAGTATACTATACACCGGGCGCTGGAAAAGTATTGGCCAGCCTAAGCAAGCCCGAATCGACTCCCAAGCCGAAGGCGAGGGTGGCGAAAGTTTGCTAGGAGTTGACTTATACTTTTCCTGCGTGGCGTGTAATGTTTTTTTCATTACCCAAGGCACCAAGTTCAATAAATAAACTGATTAATTATCCCCCAAGCCTCAAACCCTCAAAACCCAGGGTGCCAAGTTCAATAAACGATAGATCAGCTATTCTTCTAGCCTTAAAACTCTAAAACCCTGGGTGCTGAGTTCAATAATAAAACTGATTAATTATCCCCCAAGCCTCAAACCCTCATAGCCCAGGGCACCAAGTTCGATGAATAAACTGATTAATTATCCCCCAAGCCTCAAATCCTCAAAACCCAGGGTGCCGAGTTCAATAAACGACTAGGCAGTTATCTTTCAAACCGCTAGACTCCGAAACCCTGGGTGCCGAGTTCTAAAAACATTTTATCAGCAATCTCCCAAGCCTTGAACCCTCAAAACTCTGGGCGCCAAGTTCAATAAACGATAGATCAGCTATTCTTCTAGCCTTAAAACTCTAAAACCCTGGGTGCTGAGTTCAATAATAAAACTGATTAATTATCCCCCAAGCCTCAAACCCTCATAGCCCAGGGCACCAAGTTCGATGAATAAACTGATTAATTATCCCCCAAGCCTCAAATCCTCAAAACCCAGGGTGCCGAGTTCAATAAACGACTAGGCAGTTATCTTTCAAACCACTAGACTCCGAAACCCTGGGTGCCGAGTTCTAAAAACATTTTATCAGCAATCTCCCAAGCCTTGAACCCTCAAAACCCTGGGCGCCAAGTTCAATAAACGATAGATCAGCTATTCTTCTAGCATTAAAACTCTAAAACCCTGGGCGCTGAGTTCAATAATAAAACTGATTAATTATCCCCCAAGCCTCAAACCCTCATAGCCCAGGGCACCAAGTTCGATAATTAAACTGATTAATTATCCCCCTATACGACTAGGTAGTTTTCTTTCAAACTTCTAGAATCCAAAACCCTGGGTGCCGAGTTCTACAAACATTTTATCAGCTGTTTCCTCAGCCTCGAACCTCCAAAACCCAGAGCGCCGAGTTCGATAAATAAACTGATTGAGGATGTTTGGAACTTACAACAAATGCAGCCATTTTGTCAATTTTAATCGAATCTTCTAATAATTTATATCAAAATAATTGTTGGAGTTTTTCCCTATTTTTGTCCGTCTTAGTTTTTAGAAAAATCTAATCAATTGTTTAAACAATTGAAGGGGTGGTCTAAAAAAAATCAACCATTCTTTTTTCTTAATCACTTATAACTCTCTCAAAAATGCAGAGATCGTTGAAAAAACTGTGAGCTAGTTTCGGTGACACTTCAAAGAAAATTTTAATAATTTTTAAATTATTGAATTCAAATTTTTTTTTTATTAAATAAAAAAATGTTTAATTTTTATAAGATTACGTGTTTAATTATTTAAACAAGTATTTCAATTTTTGAAAAACCGAAACGAAGAAAAATAGGAGAAAAACGGCTAGGAGAAAAAAAATAGGAGAGAATAGGCCCCGCTGGGCCGCCAGAATTTAAATTCTACTCTTTGGTCTCATGACTTTTTCATCTGGAGGAGCGGGGATCGCTGTTTCCCGGTCAGCCGCAATGATGACCGCTAGGACTACGCGTGCTGCCTCCCTCCCCCAATGCTCACCAACACTGTGTACACCCCTTACGAGGGGGGGCGCCACTACCACCAACGCGCTCCCAGGCCCATCGACAGCGGTTTCAGCCAACAGTGGACCGGGCATTGACGGCAACGAGCACATTACATGCCACAGGCCAGCTCGGTTGACCAACTGATTCAGAGACAGTGCAAGTTCATTCTCATTGCATTCGCTATGGACATCTTATTAGGATGTCATAGTAGATTACAACCCATGGCCGGAAAGTAAAATTTTCCGAGTCTGCGGCTTTGAAGGCTGAGGCGGAGCCGAGGATGAACGTGTACTCTGCTTTTACTTTCGGTGCCTGCCACAGCAGTTCGACCTTGCGGAGACTTACCGTATTAGTTTTTACTATACTAATTATACTAATAATTATAATATTCATGATTTTACTTGGATGATTTCGAACACTTGATTAAATAATTCATATTTATCAAATCTATTATTTAAATGCTTTAATTGAATTGTAATATTAAAATAAAAATTGGTTATTGGTTATTGGTTATTGGTTATTGGTAATGAAAGTTGACCAAGGTGCCTTTCGGCTCAGGGACACTGAGCTTTCGCCATTATATCCCTATCCCCCCGGTTAAGTGGCCATTCTTCCAGAGCCTTTAATTTTTGCTCCAGAATGGACCTCTTCCCCCCTATAATCCCAGTCTCCTTTACATAGCACGGAAGCCGGTCGGTGCAATGCTAAGCATGCTATGGGTATAGTAAAAACCCACATCGTAGGGAAAAAACCTACACCTGAATGACCGAGGCCGTAAGTACGGACCCTCGATGCATGAACTCCCGTTGATATCGGTTCTCCCGTCCCTGTGGTACGTTACTTTGCATCAGAATCCCATCTTCTGGCCTCTGTAGGGATCACGCTTCAATCGAGAGAGCATTTATAGGTCTCCAACCGAGCCGTGGTCCCCCATTCAGAGCCGCGTAACAGGCACATGAAAAATTATTTTTAGAGGTGCCAGCAGCGGGAATCGATCCCGGGCGCTCAGCGTGAGAGTCCGGTATCCAACCCGTCAAGCCACCGCGGCTGAAAATTAAAAATAAAAATTCAAATTTTAAATTTTGTTCTCAAACCAATCACATCACGAATAAAATGCTGACATTCTTTTTGGGTTCTCTCTTTTATCTAAGGATATTAGGATATACGCCATAAACATCTCATTGCATTCGCTATGGACATCTTATTAGGATGTAAAGAAATGAACGCCACGGAGGGCGCTGTTGCAAGAAACTCCCTCTTCGGCTGTGCTACTCTACAGGTTAGACAAGGACAAATGAACATTATCTCTTTCTCTGTCTTACTCGTTGAGTAGCACGTCCGAGGGAGTCGCTTGCAGCGGCGCCCCTAGCGGCTTAACATCCTTATAGCGTATACATTGCAGAATTAAATTAGATCCTTATCCGCGTAAGCTCGAAAGCTAAATAATTCAAGCGCACGCTATTAATTTTATAGCATACGATATAGGTTACGCCTTTTTTTTTTAGTCTACGCTGTAACGTGCGATATTAACATCTCATAGCGTACACTACGAAGATCTCACAGCGAACGCTATATCTCATAGCATTCGCTATAGCACACGCTGTAAACATCTCATAACGTGCGCTATATTTTATAGCATACGCTATAGCGTACGCTGTAAACATCTCATAGCGTATGCTATATTATAAAGCGTGCGCTAAAGCGTACGCTATAGCGTACGCTTGTGCGCTATAGCGTACGCTTGAGATGCCCTCCTGGGGCCTTATCCAGTAACTTTACCGATCGAAATTTCAAATGAACGTAACGTTTTCGATAATCGTTAGCTCATTTGAAATGTATATATATATAGGGCGTGTGTTTATACTACAAGCAAACGCTTAGCGGTTTGTTTACGAGTTCTATAAATAGATGGACAACCAGGTCGCCGATGACGGGTATACCCAGGAATCATCTCCGAGAACTTGACTTAAGTTTTCTTCGTGGTGACTCTGGTCAACAACATCATTCTTTACCTAAAAAACTCGATTGCTCGAAGATGATGCCCGAGTATACCCGTCATCGGCGACCTGGTTGCTTGGGTCAAAATTCATGCCTGGGAGCTTTTAGACAAGCACCAAAGTCTCCTCGAGGAAATCTAGAAATAAGTTCTAGGAGATGATCTCAGGGCATACCCGTCATCGGTGACCTGGTTGTCCAGGTCTAAATTCATGCCTGGGAGTTTTCAGACGATCACTTGAGTCACCTCGAGAAAAATTCGAATTGAGTTCTCGGTGATGATGCCCGGGTATACCCGTCATCGGTGACCTGGTTGTCCAGGTCGAAATTCATGCCTGGGAGCCCCCAGACGATCACCAAAGTCACCTTTAATTAAAATCAAGCTCTCAGAGATGATCCCCGGAAAGTTCTCCATTTTTTTTTTTTTTTTTGAAAACTCCCCGAACTTTTGGAGAAACTCCCATTTTTTTCCGTGTAGGGTGTCTAAATTTTTAGTTATCGAAAAACTTAATAAGAATAAAAATATTTCAAATATTATTATTGTAAAAAAAAAAAAAAATTATATAAATTGTAATGATAACAAAATTTTAAACGATAACTAGATTGACAGTTTGATACTTAGACTTCATAAAATTCTTAGAATAAGACAATGCGATGCTGACATTTCTACATGCTTTTCTTTTTTATTTATTTACATGCTTTTCTTTAACTCACTGTGGTTTTTCATCATCGTCGTCGTCGTATGTTCAAAACTGTTAAGCTCTATAACTTGGAGCCTATAAGAGCTAGAGGTCTGAAATTTGGCAGAGGGTCTAGGTTTGGATGACCATACATTAATCCGTAGTTACTTCTCGACCTGGACCTCTAGGTTGCCGATGACGGGGGTACCAGGAGGGTCACCTCCGAGAATTTGGACTAAATTCTTCGGGGATGACTTTGAAAGAAGTTCTGGAGTATTTATCGAGGCAATTGGAACCTAGGTACGAAAGTCACCGATGATGGGGGTGTCCGGGGTACCTGGGGGTCATCTCCGAGAGTTCGGTCGAATTCTTGGAGTATGACTTTGGATAGAGTTCGGGGGTGTTATAGAGCATATGAGAAAGAAGTTTGAACCTGGACAGCCAGGTCGCCGATGACGGGTGTACCTGGGGAACCTGGAGGTCATCTTCGAGAGTTTGGGCCAAATTTAGTAAGAATAACTTTATATATATACTATATTATATAGTTATTTTTCCTCTCTCACGCCCCCCCCCCCCACGCCCCTCGCCCCCCACAGGCCTCTCAAAAAAGTGCTTAACTAACCGTAAAAGTCTACCGAAATATGCTTATTTCTATGAGTTTTGAATTTTCCTATAATTTTCCAATCACGCCCCCCGCCCGCCCTTCCCACGCCCCCCCCCGCCCTTTTTTTTCCCCGCCCCCCATTTTTAATGTTTTGTTACAAGTTTTGTATATTTTCTTAATTTATTAATTCTTTTTTAATAGTATGATTAAACTATATAAAATTTTAAAATTTGAATTCATTAACCCTTAAAGGCCACACCCAAATCCAGAACTGCCACACTGACAGTTATGTGGGGTCATTCTGACCCCGTGTGGCATTTAAGGGTTAATTTTAAAAAATTTCATTATAAGATTAATTAGAAAAATCCAAGTTTTTAATTTAAAAAAAATGAAAAAAAGATTTTATTTTCAGAAAAATTAAATTTATAATGGAGTAATTTTTTCTTTTTAATAAATTGTAAAATTTAATTTAAAAATTTCTTGTTAAACTTTAAATCCTTATTTATTTATTTATTTTTTTATTTTGTAATTATCATCCAAATATATTCATGTATGTATTCATGTATGTACTCGTGCGCGTACGCGGAGGAGTCTCCGCGTAGGCGCAAACTTACCCCTTCAAACAAAAATTTGCGCGTACGCGCAACTTAGGTGTTCCGCGTACGCGCAAACTAAATTATCCCACGTGCGCGCAAACCTAGGTACTCCGCGTGTGCGCAAAGACTTTAGATCTCCGCGTGCGCGCAAAACTCTAGATCTCCGCGTGCGCGCAAAAACTTTGAATATGTTGCGATAAATGCATCAATTATTGTCCTTCTAAACATTAAAATTGTGATTAAAAAAACATCCTAACTCTATAAAATTTATTTTTCACACACGGTGCAGAAAGTTCAAACTTTCTGATTTTTCCCAAACAGGAAGTTTGAACTCCTTGCTTTGAGTTGAAAAAAACATTACACTCGACGCTAGAAAAGTATGAGCTAACCCTTAGCAAACCCTTGACACTCTCGCCTTTGGCTCAAGTTTTGAACACAAATTGTTTGAAAATTAGCTAAAAACCCAAAGAAGTAACCCAAATGTCTAGTCCTAGCGGGTCCTCCTCTCAGGGTTGGATAACTTTTTTTGGATCATCGATTGCAGAAATTTTGGAAATCGCTTTCTGGTACCGAATGATGAGCAAAATCATCAATAATTTTTCTAAATGGTCCTTGAATTTAAATTGGTTGAGATCTTCTTTATATTGAATATTGAATCAATTGGGATGTGTCTTGACTGAACAAATTATGGTATAGATTTGTAAAAGTATCTTTAATGGATTTTTGGAAAAACCTCGGCCAGGATTATTTTGGTCAATGTCCTCATTACAGGCATCACGATTACTGTTACTGCTTTAATAAGGTATGTTCAACAACGAATATTAATACCTAATAACAAAGTGGATTGTTGAAAAAAAATAAGATAAAAATTTTAAACGAAATTTACTGTGTACTACATTTAGATCAATCAGATAAATATTGACTACGTTGTGTATTAATATTCGTTGTTGAACATGCCTTATTGAAGCAGTAACAGTATCGTGATGCCTGTAAAAAGAACATTGACCAAAATAATCGTGGCCGAGGTTTTTCCAAAAATACTTTAAAAAATCTATAATATAATTTGTTCGGTCGAAAATATCTTTCCTAGTCGACAGGTTAGATCAATAAGGTATATCCGTATATTATTGCACAGCATAGACGAGATTTATCTTATTGATCTAACCTGTCGACTTATCGTTTCTTCAAAAGTTCTTTGTTAAAATAAAAAAAATAAATAAAACTCAAGACAGATCCCAATCGATTCAATATTCAATATAAAGAAGATCTCAACCAACCTAAATTCAAGTCCAAACTCAAAAAATTGAACAGGAATAATTTGTTACTAGAAGTACTTTTTAGCATTTTCTGAGGTTTGAAATATAAATTGTTCAGATTTATACTTTTTGAGTTAAGAGTTGAAAATATTTTTCTCTTAAAGTTCATAAAGAGACAAAAACATGCAAGGATACACATGTCTAGGAGTGCAATGGGCTTTAAACACAAATTGTTTGAAAATTATTTAAAAAACAAAAATAATTCAAACATTTTGTGTGGACAATCGAAAAAAGGACCATTTAGAAAAATTATTGATGATTTTGCTCATCATTCGGTACGAGAAAGCAATTTCCAAAGTTTCTGCAATCGATGATCCAAAAAAACTTATCCAAGCCTGACTGACTGACTATATAAGGTTTTTATTTCGGCCTTGGGGTATAACCCTATTTGGTCGCTTGACAAGTACATCGAGTGATACAAATATATGGTAACACGTTCGCATAAATAGATAATTAAATGCACTTAAAACTAGATTACAACGAAGTAAATAACAAAGATATAATATATAATAACACGTTCTCGTAGGTAGAATAATAAATGCACTTAAAATAGTATATTATAGTACAGGTGCAGCATCGTCACCGGGGTGGTTTTAAGGACCCAAGTACGTAGCGAAGCACAGCACGAGGTTCTTAATAAGCCCTGTTGACGTACTGCACTCGTACTATATACTATTTTATAGTACGAGTCACCGAAAACACGCATCAAAGATTTGATTTTGTGGTTAGAGTGACCAGGGGTACTATAAATTAACTTACAACAAAGTGACTTATAGGGCAGGAAACAAAATTTATCAACTGGGTAAGTGTGGCAGGTGCAATAGTAAATCGAATCGAATCGTGGGATAATCCATTCACTAGAAAATATATGACGTTTTCCCGTGCGAGATCAATTCTATTGCCGTTTAAAACATTTATTTCCCGCGCAATGTTAATTCTACTCCCATTCAATATATTTTTTTTCCCGTTTAATACATTTAACTTCCGCTCAAGTATTTTTTTCCCGTGCTTATAAATTAAACCCTTTTCTAATAACCCCCCCATGTCCTTTTTTTACTTACGCCCCCATTTTTGATATATGTTATCAGTTTCTACCCACATCGCCAATTTTTGATACAAGTCATCAGCTATGTATCTATAGAAGAAATTTAAAAAGTAACTACGAAGCATTAAAAAAATTAACTAATATCCAAAGATAAAAGAGAGAACCCAAAAAGAATGTCAGCATTTTATTCGTGATGTGATTGGTTGAAGAACAAAATTTAAAATTTGAATTTTTATTTTTAATTTTTATATTACAATTCAATTAAAACATCTAGAGAATAGATTTAATGAAAAAATAATTATGTAATCAAGTGTTCGAAATTATCCGATTATAATCATGAAAATAATAATTATTAGTATACAAACTGAAACAAAACCAATGAATCTATAACCACAAAAGTTTAAATGAATATGAACTCTGAACGTACCGCAAAGGTAAAGGATATATACACCACCCAATTTAACATCAGAAATTCAGCCAATGGACCAAGGAATTATCAGAGCTGTGAAAGCACGTTACAGACCGAAAATGTTAAGATTTTTAATTGCTATTGCTGAAAAAGATGGCTCAAGAGCAGAATTTCAAAAATCCATTACTGTTTTACACGCAATAAGATGGATGTATGCTTCTTTGAAAGAAGTTCAACAGTCAACTTTTGAGAAGTGTTTTCGTCGTGCTGACTTCCCTGTGTCATCTGAACAATCTCAGACCGTTGATGATGAAGCGCCTCTAACAGAAGTTTTACAAATTCTTCCAAATAATTTTCTTTCAATCAATAAAATCGAACAGCGAGATGAAGGAAAGCTTGTTCATGAGCCGTTCCCGGTTACCATTGATGAAGCCGTTGAAGAAGTATTAAAATCTTTCCTCGAACCTCAAAAGAATCATGATGAAGAAATTGACGAAGAGGAGGAAGAGGACACAAATCAAACGATAAACAAATATTTATCTTACGATGAAGCTTTAAAGAGTGTTATCGATATCATTCGATTTTGAGAAAAAGTTTAAATTAATGTTGAACATTTATATGATTTATATATTGAGATTGAAGCAAAGTGGATTTCTTCAGCTTGTGCTGCTAAGCAAACGAAGATCACAGATTATTTCAATTAGAAAATTAAACTACAATACATTACTAAAAATTTGAAACTTTTTTTTTAGCCCATCCCTTCACTTTCCTTTGTACATTGGCCACTTTTCCTTGGAACGGGAGGTGGTCAATGTACACAGGTTCTACTGTATAACTTATTGTCGATTAATTTAAATGAAGCTTCGACAAAACTTGTTTTAGATAATATAATACAATGTTGCGTGCGCTTCGCTTAGAGAGCTTCAAGGTTTGGCAAAAGGGTAGGTACATCAGTAGATTCAAAAGTGGGTAGTGTTTACCTACAAAGGTTTGTACAGGATCGAAAACAATAGTATAAAAGATGTTAGTTTCAGGGTTTGATAATGAAAAAAAAAAAAGTTCAACTTACGTTCCAAGTTACAAATTGAAGTATGAAAATAATAACAAAGTGAAAGAGGCTACACATGGCTGAAAACTGGTGTCGTAAGATAAACTTCGATATTAATCAAGATAGGTTGATTGGGACAGACCTACGTAGAAAAAGCATTGATAACAAATGTAAAAGGATGTAGGAAATATTTGTCAAAAAAGTTAAAGAGCTGTGTGGGTAAAATTGTATGAAGATGATTAGTTTCACGATTGCAATTACAAAAAAATTTGAGAAGAACAATAGAAAAGATAGTTTTCACAAAGATTAGAACAAAGATTCAAAAGTAGAGACCAAAACATGAAAAAAAGAAAAAACAACAGCAATCACCAAAATTTAAGCAGGTAGATTCATGTGAAAGAGATAGAAACAATATTAAGCAAAAATGTACATATAAGCGTAGGTTCAAAGTTACAAACGTAATGACAAGTCCAGGTATGGCAGTGGGTACAATGAAGTTACCACAGTAGTTATCAAGTTTGAAACAATGTTATGAACAAGGTTTGTTATAGGGTTATTTAGAGTAGTAAGTACAAGAGGATAAAAAAGATTATACACAAGGCTAGATTCAGTGTAGAAGATTAAAAAAAAAAAAATAAAGAACTAGAGTTAGCATGGGACTAGAAACAGATATAGAAACAAATGCATGTGCAGAAGGTTCGGCGTTAGAAGCTTGAGTAAAAAATAGGTAGTAAGCACAAGATTATAAACATATGTAAGAAGTAAAAAAATCAACAGACGTAGTAAAGAGAGTCGGAAAAAAATACTCAACACACGTGGATAGTAGGAAGGTTATAAAGCAGGGAAGGTTAATAAATAAAAAGACGAAAATAAGTCGGTGAAAGCATAGATACAGATGTTTAACAAAGGATTGAAATGAAAGTATGATCAAAGATTAGAACAAAGTAGTCTTAGAATTAGAAATAAAAGCATGAAAAAAATTCAAACACCAGTTATCACCATGATAGAAATATATATATATAAACATGAGCATATTCCTGGGTAAGAGCTTAGTTATAAAAAGCAGTAAGTGCAACGGTAAGAACAAGGGTACACGGGTTTGGAGTAAGATGAAAGGTGAGAACAAAGGTAGGCACGAAATAAGGTGCAGTATAGTCACAAGCTATAAAAGTAGAAACAATGGTATGTATCAGAGTAGGTACAGAGGTAGACACAAGAGTATGTGTATAAGCGTAGGTACAAGTGTAGATTCAAGCATAAAATTCTGGGGGGTTGGCGAGCGAAGCGAGCAGGGGGGTACCCCCCCGAGTATATATATATATATCCCTATATTATAATCCGGTTTTTTTTTATTATCCTCAAAGTTGAGTCCTCAAAATTGAGTCCTCAAAATTGAAAATTCATAAAAACACGGTCAAAAGACACGTAAAAAAGATACTTATGAGTCCTCAAAGTTGAGTCTACGACGGAAAAGTTGAGTCCTCCTTTTCTCAAAACGATGTTTTTTAGATTCTCATGTAATATTTTCTATAGAAGCCGCTTGGTGTATAGAAAGATTTGAATTGTGTAAATGTAGTCATTCAGTACAACGTTTAGTAATTCATACAGAAAATCATCAAAACATAATATAGTTAAAAAATTAAATAGTTAAAAAATTGGAAAACAACTTTAGCAACTTGGTTTGAATTAAATAAAATTGATCTGTTAGAAATATTAAAAATGCCAATATACCAAATTACTATAGATTTCTAGATGATAAAACTTTTGTTAGATAGAAAAAATAAAAAAAATTTCAAACTATAGGTAGAATAAACGTTGTTTCTTCTAAAAATTCAGAGTTTTCACTTAAAATTAATATCAGATAAAGTAAAAGGTGGTACTTCTCACGAATACTTGAGAACTCATAATAAAATTATTTATAAACATATAGAGAAGGAGCTATTTAAATGGGTCTAATAGTAAATGATAAAAATGTATATGCCATTTTTGAAGAATCTATAAACTATTTAGAACCGAAAAAATTACAAGAATTTTTCGGATTATTTTTATTGTCTGAAAAAATTCCTGGTAATTTAATTTGGAATAAATATAAATTACATTTTATAAAAGATTTCAAAGATAATGCAGAAGATAGAGGTTTGAATGAAATAATCAAATTTCTATCTAGCGAAGATTCTAATTTAAGTTATGAATGTTTTGATTACCAGAACCATGCTTAGAAAATATTTCTAATATATCTGAAAATTATGACTGCAAAATAAACTGAAAAGAAGAGTATCAAAAAATATTTGAAAAATTCAATAATGATAAAAAAATTAATAATTTTAGGTGACGATTTTAGACAAATCCTTCCTGTAGTCAAAAGAGGCAATGAAAAAATTATTGTAGAAGATACGATTAAATACAGTAAGTTGTGGAAAAATTTCAAAATTCTTAAACTCACTGAAAATATGAGATGTAAAGATAAAAATTTTTCTAAATTATTACTAAAAATAGGAGAAATTGAAAATTTTAAAAAACCTATGAAATGGAAAAATAAAGATGTTTGTTATTCAATTTTTGGAGATATAAATGAAAATAATAATTTAAACAAAGTTATTTTAGCTTCAAAAAATGAAAATGTTGCAATGTTAAACAGAAAAGTATTAAACATATTAAATGGACCAAGTAAAACATATTACAGTATAGACAAAGCCATTCATAAGGGAGTAGATCAAACTGATTCAAATATATGTTTAGATTATCCAATTGAATACTTAAATTCAGTAAATGACGGGCTTTCTACCCATCAACTAAAATTAAAAAAAAAATGCAGTGGTAATGTTAATTAGAAATCTAAGTAAAAAAGATGGTGTATGCAATGGAACTAGATTGAAAATAACAAATTTATATAAACATAATATTGAAGCTACATGTGAAAAAACAGGAAAAATAGTACAGGTTGGTAAGGTAGATGAGGTTGGTTAGGCGGAGGTTATGAGGAGGAGCGTGAAAGGGAAGGTGAGGTGGGAAGGGTTTGCTATTGCACTTAAAAATGTTAATAGAGCTTTTTCAAAATTTAAAGTACTTCAACAAAACTTTAAAGTTAGTGACTGAGTTGATGAATAAAGTGAATAAGATTTGTTCGTAGATTAGGTGAGATAAGTTTGGGGGATAAAATACGGTATTTGAAGTAAATCAAATTAGTGAGGTCAGTAATGTAGCTAAGATTGAATTAGGTCAGATAGTTGAAGATAAAAAAGTAAGTATAGTTAATAGGGTTCTTAATATGGGTGAGAATAGTAAATCGGGTTAGATGAGGCGAGTCTGTGCGGAGGGTAGAGTGTAGGTAAGGTGGTTGTGGGCTGGTAGATCAGATATTAAAATTATAACTTTGGCTCTAATTAGAATTTTCATATAAAATCATATATCATTAAAAAGGTCTTGAGCTCAGCAGCTTTCTAATTATGTCATTTTATGTCATTGAAATTTTTATTAAATCCTTTTTGTTGTCATGAGAGGGTGCTGAACAAAGCCGTTTATCGTTTTAAATCCAACCCTTCCCCCACAAAATCATAAATCGGCTTAAACGCAATTTTGCGAGCTGGTACTATGCAGGAAGTAAGTTCATCTCAAGAAGAATCTGTAAAAAAATTTTGTATGATCCAGCCGAATAACCCTTCGTGCTTCAAAATTTTAGATAATTTTCCTCCAGTTTTTTTGCACAGCAACGAGGGGGGCAAGTTTGACAGGTTAAAAATCACGAGCGCGAAGCGCGAGTGATTTTTTGTCAAACTTGCCCCGCAAAATACAGTCGGAAAATTATCGACAATTTTGAAGCACTAGGGGTATTACGACTGAAAATCGAGGCTTGCTTATACGAGATTGCAAAATTTGAAAATAATCATGATTTTTTTATTATTTCGCTAATTACTAGAGTAGTTTTCAGGGTGGGCAGTTTAAGCTAGAGATCTAAGATGTGTCAGGTCCAAAATGAATAAGGTGAGTAGGGTTTGTTGGTAGAGTGAGTGAGAGATGAGTTGGGGATTAAGTGCGGTATTTGAAGTAAGTGAAATTAGTAAGGTCTGTAATGTAGCTAAGATTAAAATATGTTAGGTGGTTAAAGATGAAAAATCAAGTAGGGTTGGTAAGGTTATGAATCTTTTGGTAACATAATTTGGTAAAATTATGATGAGTAAGTAAAGTTCAAACTGAACTCGTGTCTAATTTTTATTGGTTTTAAGCACTTAAGTCTTTTTATTATTTTACCAAACATAGAGCTTACGTATTGTTTAGATTAATTTTTATAGTTATCAATTATAATTAGGGGGTTGGCGAGCGGAGCGAGCAGGGGGGTACCCCCCCTAGTATATATATATCTTCCTATATTATATAGTTATATCCAGGAGGAGCTCTTTTTTTTTTTGGCTCCTCCGGGAGGAGCCCCTTAAAACATGTTAAATATAAGGTTTTTTGAAGGTTTTGAGGTGCTTCTCTGAGAGGAGCTCTTAATTTTGAAAGCTCCTCCCGGAGGAGCACCTCAAAACCTTCAAAAAACCTTATATTTAACATGTTTTAAGGGGCTCCTCCCGGAGGAGCCGTAATTTTCAGAGCTCCTCCCGGAGGAGCCCCTTAAAACGTCAAAAAACCTTATATTTATTATGTTTGAAGTGGGCTCCTCCCGGAGGAGCCGTAGTTTAAAGAGCTCCTCCCGGAGGAGCCCCTTAAAACGTCAAAAAACCTTATATTTATTATGTTTGAAGTGGGCTCCTCCCGGAGGAGCCGTAATTTTCAGAGCTCCTCCCGGAGGAGCACCTCAAAACGTCAAAAAACCTTATATTTATTATGTTTGAAGTGGGCTCCTCCCAGAGGAGCCGTAGTTTAAAGAGCTCCTCCCGGAGGAGCACCTCAAAACCTTCAAAAAACCTTATATTTAACATGTTTTAAGGGGCTCCTCCCGGAGGAGTTGATTTTAAATTATAGGAGCTTCTCCTGTACGAGCACCTTAACTGTCAAAAAACTCCATATTTAACCTCTTTAAAGGGCGCTTTTCCTAGAGGAGTCGTAATTTTAAAAGCCCTTTTTAAAGGACTACTTCAAAACGGTTAAGAAATATTATATTTAACATGTTTCAAGTACTTGAAGTATTTCAACTTACTATTTAATTTTTACAACTATTTTTTTAGACTCACCACGATAAAATTTTCTTTTTCAATTTAAATCATATTCAACAATTTTACCTAAACATGTTTGAACTTTTATTCAATACACAAACTCAACTCAAAAAACATGTTAATATTAACTGTCAAAAAACTCCATATTTTATAACTATTTTTATGGGGGTTGGCGAGTGAAGCGAGCAGGGGGGTACCCCCTAGTATATATATATATATATGTGTGTGTGTGTGTGTGTGTGTGTGCGCGCGCGCGCGCGTGTGTGTGTTATATATCTCTAGCTTACTACCATATATATATATATATATGGTAGCTTACTCAAATAGCTGAATTAAGATGTAATTTACGATATTTTTCATTACAATATAAATCGTTAACATATCGTTAGACGTCGTATCGTAATATAAATGAAAAATTTCTGTTTTTACGCTAACCGTGCGCTAAAAGTGGTGATTTGCACATGTTTCTCAGAAATTTGAATGTAACGATATCGATTTTCGTTAAAAAAAATAAAATGGGTTCAGTGCGCATGCGTAGTACGCTATTTTGATGAGTTGAGCGAACGATTATTTTACTGGATAAGGCCCCAGATATACTCCTCCGAAAAAGGCCCTCTAAAACGCATTTGTTCCTGAGATATCACAAAAACAAGTTTGAACCAGCTCATTCAGGCCCGAATTGAATATATCTTTCTCCGAGACACAACATTCATCTTTTGGAGCTCTATCCTAGAGTTTCCATAAAATTACAGGTATCATATTCATACATTCTTTCACAAACAGTCGAAAAATGTCTTAATCAATAAAATCTTCTTTAAATATTCGCTTACACGATTGTATATTTATTATACCATCTTAAACTCCTGAATGTGTCAGGAAAATGTTACATTTGATATTGTTAGAGTTTTGAGGACTTCTACGTCAATTTAAGGCTAATTTCATGTCATCGAAAAAGGCCCTCTTAAATGCATTTGTTAGCGAGATATCGCAAAAACAAGTTTGAACCAGCTCCTTTAGGTTCGAATTAAATATATCTTTCTCCGGGACTCAGCATACATCTTTCAAAGCTCTTTTCTAGACTTTCCGTGAAATTTTAGGTATAATATTAATGTATTCTTTCATTAAAAGTCGAAAAATGGCTAATCAAAAAAATCTTCTTCAAAAATTCACTTACACGATTTTATATGTATTTTACCATTTTAACCCTTAAATGCCACACGGGGTCAGAATGACCCCAGGCCTACTTTGAGGCCAAATATTTTGAACAGCCCGCAAAATTTGGACCCTGTAGTGGCATCTAGCATTAGAAAAGCGTTGACTGAGCTAGTTCGTGCACACCCATTGTGTCAGTCGAGCGTCAGCTGCTCATGGGAGCGGACCGAAAACGGAGTAAAAATTTCGTGGGGTCAATTTGACCCCGTGTGGCATTAACGTCGTGTTTTTTTTTTTTTGGAGCAAAATTTTGTGTGTGTTTTTTTGGAGGATTTTGTACTCTTAAAACGTAAGTATAAGTGTGTAAAAGGAAAATTTTTTTTAACAAAATTTACCGAGTAAAAATCGACTTTTAGGTTATGGCTTACAACTTGAGAAATCGGACTCTTCGAGAATTGCTTCTCGAGGATGATCTTCAGGCAGAAGCATTAGATAAAGCATCGGACGACGAGGAAGATCATGTTTCTGAAGAAGATAATGACGATGAAGATGATTACGAGCCCTCGGAGCATAGCTCTGAACAATCTGCAGAGTCGGACGACGATCTTGAAAATGCAAGCCTGGACCAGCGTCTTTTGGAAGCTAGAGAAAAAAAACTTTCTCAAAGCACACAAAGTACATCGAGGAGGGGAGCATCTGCTCAAGCTAAAGGACGCCCCACAACAACTTTGCGCGGGGCAAATAACTACCGATGGAGCACAAAGCAGCCAGAGAGGCATTCAGGTAAGCGAGGAGCTAATGTCATTGTTCTGTTTTGAGCGTCCCCCCTGGCTAGATTCCCGCATAAAAGTTACTATTGTTTGTGTCTTTTTTTTAATTTCATTTTTTGAACGATAAATTTCTGAATCTTTCTTTGATTTTTTTATTGTGTTTTATAAACAATTTATAAATTTTTTTAAACTCCAAAAAATAATGTTTTTGAAACAGAATAATTTATTTTGGAAAAAATATATGTACAGTGCTGCAAAATAATTCAAAGTAACCTATTGTTGATGTACTTAGCAAATCAAAGCTACGTTGTGTGGGTTACCCAAGTCACCGCTAGGCGGCGATTCGAAAGTCGGTTTCTCGCAAGTAGCTGGAACAAACGGTGATTAGTACTTAAGGCCGCGCTAATGAGAGAGTTTTCGGGTGAGGCGTGGGCGCAGCGAGAAACGTGGTCGGAATAGTGTTCGTGAGTCACTTTGCGTTTTGTCCCTAGATGCAATCGAAACTACTTCCAATGTCCATTGAGTTCTCTAGGGGACCGGGTTGGCTCTTTCACCTAAATCATGCAGGCCCGCATTGGATGGGTGGATTGGTTTAACTCCCCCCTAGTCCTGGGGCCTCAGGACCAAAGCGTCACCCTTGCCCCATTTTTTGCTTCTAGTGAACAAAAAAATAATTTTTTTTTTTAATTTTTTTTTTAGACCGTCACTGGCAACATGAAGAACGTGAGCCTGGCCCTACTGGACCAGCTGTTGGTCTTAGTACAATTGAAGAAGTCTGGGAGGTGCTGTTTCCTGTGCATTTTCTCAACAATATTAGTGAACACACAAACACCGAAATTCAACTTCAAGTTGAAGAATTGATGGCGAAAGGTCATACACCTCAGACGTACCATGCTTACACTGATCCGGATGAAATTAGAGCCTTGATTGGTTTGTTTTACTACGCAGGTGCGTGGAAATCATCCAACATGGATTTGCACATTCTTTGGGGAGAAGGAAACGGCTTATCAATGTACAGGTGCGTCATGTCTCGAATGCGCTTCACATTTTTATGTTCATGTCTCCGGTTCGACGACAAAGCGACTAGAGATCGTATGGACCGTTTTGCACCTATACGTAAGTTGTGGGACTTGTTTATACAAAACTGCCAAAGCTGTTACAATATGTCCGACACTGCAACGGTTGACGAGCAACTTCTAAGTTTTCGAGGTCGCTGCATATTCAGGATGTACATGAAAGCCAAACCCGATAAGTATGGACTAAAAATTATCACTCTAAACGATGCAAAGACCGCATATTTATACTATGCCATTCCTTACTTGGGTAAGGCCACTGTTTACAATCTTCTACCTAATGAGACCAAGCCAGAGTTTTATTTGAGAGAGGTGACTATGCCTATTTATGATACAAACCGTACTGTTACTTGTGACAATTGGTATACGAGTATACCTGTGCTGGAGAGGTTTCTCGAAGAACCGTACAAAATGACAGTCACAGGAACAATCAGAAAAAATAAAAGAGAAATCCCTGCACAAATGAAAGTTGCTTCAAAAACGATTCCTGACACCAACTTTTGTTTCTCCAACAAAATAACTCTACTTTCGCACACGACGAAAAAAAATAAAATTGTTTTATTGGCTTCCTCTTTTTTGCAAACTACAAAAATCACCGATGGAAAGCCAGACATAATACTGCATTATAATAAAACGAAAGGTGGTACAGACACATTTGATCAGTTGTGTCACGCATACGAAACAGCAAGAAGAACAAACCGTTGGTCTATGCGGTACTTTTACGGGATTCTTGACCAAGCAGCAGTAAATTCACGTATTCTACTTCAATTAAATAAAGTCATTGCCGGTGAAAATGTAAAAGTACTAGCATTTAATTGTCTTATGGAATTGGCTATGCATTTAACCAAACCACTCCTGTTGAGACGACTCAACAATCCGGCAACTCGCCTCTCAATCAAGACAGGAATTAGGACAATTTTAAAAGTTGATCAGCCAAACTTGGCTGAAACTGGAAGGCCAACTGTACCAGCCAGAATGCGATGCCAAGTTTGTCCGCGTGCAGCAGACAAAAAGTCGTACATGAAATGCCCTTCGTGCCTGAGAATAATGTGTGATGAACATCGCATTTACATGTGCATAGAGTGCGCTGGTTTAGAATAAGCTTTTTTATCTCTTAAAATTTTTACAAAAAATCATTTTTATTTATTCATATATACTTTGTAACAAAAAAATAGTAAAAAATAAGCCTGTAATAACTCATTCATATCAACAGTTTTGTTTTCATTTATAAAAAGCGCTAAAAAAATAGTTTTGTGACTAATAAATTAATAATAAATGTCTTTTTTCATTAGAATAACCAATAATTTATTACTAAAAACTGTAAAAAATGCATTGGCTATTTTTAAATAATTTTTAATAACAATAAACTGTCATTAAAACTTCATTCAGAACTTCTTATTTTTTTCTCACTTTTTCCATCTTCGATCGTCCAAATAAATATGTTTTTGATCGATGACCCATATAAAATTTATTTTTCCCTTAAAGTACACTATTTCAAGAGTTCACTGCTAAAATTTTACTTGAAAATATCAAAAATTAAAAAAGTTATGATTTTTTGAATGAAAAAGTCGTTTTTTTCCGGTTTTGTTTAAACTTCTATTTTTTTAACAATGTTAATGACAAAAAATGATTAAACTAACTATGCAGTTCTTTTCTAGAACTATTCAACTACACGCAAAAAAATTTTCATCAATTTATCTTCAATATTAACAAAGTTATAAACAAAATACGCACTGGGGTCATTTTGACCCCGTGTGGCATTTACGTTAGGAATCCGACGTGTGGCATTTAAGGGTTAAACTACTGAATTCGTCAGGAAATGATATATAACTGCCCTTAAGAAGTAAGTTAAACTTTACCGTCGAGAGGTTAGTTCGCTGCCCGAGACGCAGGGGGAGCGCGCATAGCGCACAAACCCCGTAGTCGAGGGCAG
Organism: Encarsia formosa; assembly: GCA_038277355.1. Lineage (NCBI taxonomy): Eukaryota > Metazoa > Arthropoda > Insecta > Hymenoptera > Aphelinidae > Encarsia > Encarsia formosa. The sequence continues at coordinate 39,234,918 of CM076186.1, read as the reverse complement.
TGGACGTACCTCGAGACGGTAATGTTTGACGTCTCTTTAAGGGTAGTTTCATATTTTACTTCTCCAGGGCATGCAATATGGCACTTTGAGAAAACTTAAAAATATAAATATTAAATCTTTTTAGATTTTTCCGGTATAATCGAACTTAGAGCTTATTCAGCTAAATTATCAACGTCATCAACTTCCATCGGAGAAGACATCTTTTAGCTTTTTGTAATTATGAATTTATTCACACTTTTTATCACAGCACTTGAAACCACTAACAGATACGATTGAATTTAAGTTAAAAAATTTGTAATGCAAAGGTAAGTAATGGCTAAAAAAGAGATGTTCCTATACCGACTGCCCGAAGAGATCGAACCGCTTCCCTCAACTGCAAAATGTTTGCAGGAAATTTTCTGTGCGTGAAATTTTCAAAAAAGCGAAGCGTTGTAAAAGTGAAGTAGGAGCATGAGTTTTATTGGTGGTATTAGCGTACGGGAGAATTTTGGGAAAGAGTGCTGCAGACCAGGTAGGTCATTAGACTGGGTCCGACCCGTCGACGCTACGGTTTTTCCCCTTAATACCTGGCTCTTCGGTAGCACGTAACGGTTGTAAACGAACGCACCGTCGTGGAATCGTATAGTGCAGCCAAAATTTTACATCCCTGCGGGATGGAAAAAAATTTTCCATCCCGGCGAGGTGTAAAATGCTCCCCCTCCACTGCTCGAGAGTAAAGAGAAACTTACCCAGGCTAGCTCAGCAGTCGAAAAGTACCTATTGCATGGCCAAGAGAAGTAAATGTTACATTCAATATTGTTAGAGTTTTAAGGACTTCTACGTCAATTAAAGGCTAATTTAATGTCTCCGAAAAAGGCCCTCTAAAACGCATTTGTTAGCGAGATATTGCAAAAACAAGTTTGAACCAGCTCCCCCAGGCTGCAAGGTACCCTACTTGCCGAGGACTGAATTTAATAGTCCAATAATTATTTATTAACAAAATAAGATTCTTTTATTTTTAGATTCGAGTGAGCGTGGCCGATCACATTTAAAATTTACACCCGCTGCGAGAGCCGCGTTAAGATCAAATCATGGTATCCTTTTTACCTGTCGGGAGCACGTCGAGTTACCGATTGTCGCAGAGTCGCATGAATACGATTCCAAATCGCGCCGCAGCAACATTCGAGCGCGCACCACGAGTATAAAAGCACGGACGCGCGGCCACTCTGGAGCATAAATTTCTCATCTCCCTTACGAATACAAACTGTTACAATTTTTGATTGTTAGAATTTTATAACAGTTTTTTTTTTTTTTTTTTAGTGCCTTTATATAAGCTCTGAGAATTACGGAGAGAAATTTAATCGGTACGCGTTTAAAACCTCCGCTTAGTACAAATCACCCACGAGAACGAGTTCCTGAAGCAGCTGGACCACCCGTCTTATGCGTGGCGGTTAAACTCTAAGACGACACATTTATCTACTTGTCAAGGTTGTTGGATTTACGAAGTGAGGGACTTGGTAGTCTTTTTTTTTTACATATATTACCCTTGCATGTACGTGATAATTTATACTCCAGATCGCCCCGACTCCGATCATAGGCGGTGGATTCACCACGACGGCCCAGATGGAAGGAAGAGTCTTCGGACTACACTGAGGGCGACCTAGAGGAGTGTTTAATAAACTGTTTACGTACCGAGAGAGAATAACGCGCGGCGCAATCGTTGATATAAACTAACTCGTGTAATGGTCGTCGCTCACTAGAGTCAGATAGCGTTAACTTCATTCTTTTATTGTTTTTTCTTTTTTTTTTTTTTAATATATTATACTTGAATATTTATAGAATCACGACCGAATTCAATAAATGGAAAACCCTATGTAGCCGAGTACACGGCATATTTTAATTAATCGTAATAAATAGTTTTTTTTTATTATTCAATAAAATCGGCATCGATTCGATTCCAGTTATCCTGATTTATCCTATCCAGGCCCCATATGACCAACCTTGTTCAAATTACGTATGTTTATATTTTTCTTTTGGTAGACATTCAAAATTTCATGTCACTCAGTCTTGAGACTGTAAGGCATTTTCCCCACAGGGTGGGAAACGCTACATGGTACCCTCGGTGTAGGACAGGTAACGCGAAGAACAAATAAATTCGCGATACGGAACGTTCTGCGGTTAGAAACCGCTAAGAACTAAAGAATCAAGGGGCAAAAAGAATAAAATTTCAGAACAATCATAAAATAATCATAAAAACTGAAAAAGAATAGATCGCGAGAGGCAGTAGAGACGCAAGCAAGATCATGACAAGGTGAGCACGCTAAGAGCAAGTTAGCGGTGGCTGCTCTACGGTCAATACCCTCGCGACGCTTCGAAAATAATTGCCGAATTATTTCGTTCTCAAAACCTTTATTTATTCTGTATTACATACAGTGGTACCCTCAAACATAATTGAATGAACGAACAAAATTTGTGAGTTATTAACTGATAAAACCTTGTTATTTGAGAGAGTTATACGAGTCAGATTTATCCGACGTGGGTGTAATAAGTCAGATGAATATCGTTATAACAATCGCGAAAGGTAGGAACGAAAATCCAGAAAGAAATTTAAAATGCCACCCTGCTAGCTGGCTATTTAAATTTCTGAGAAAATTATCGACGACACTAGCAAAGGTAAACACGCGTGACGTCACGGGCTCAGCTGACGGTACGGCACAGCTGCTGTTAAAGCCCACGGGTGATTGACCGTGCGTTCAAAATATTGAAGAGAAGGAAAGAAAAGAAAGAAACTCGACTGCACGATTGACGAAACGACGACTTTTGGGAGTTTTGGGATTGTATTTCTTTCCTATTATTCAACCGATTGGATTGCCATTCAACCGATTGGATTGGCTGACGCGTTTTTTATTTTATATTTTTTTTTTGGACGGATCGAGAATTGGGAGGGGGGCTGGATCCATGGAGAGATCCTAGAAAACCTTCTGGAAATTCTTGTATAAGCTTTGGAGGTGTGGTGTTTTTTTTTCTGTCATTGGATGGGAGTTTTGTTCGGGGATTGAGAAACTACGAGAGCTTTAGTGACGGGAAAGTCGGGAAGATTGTGTCATATAGGTTTGAATAAGTTTTTTTTTTTATAATTGTTATTATCTGATTTTTCTTGTTACTGTGGATTCGAGTTCCACCGAGGTTTAGAATTCATATTTTGCGCGTCAGGACTTCTTTTGTTTTTTTTTTGTTAGATAAGTATGATCATGACCACGAGAAGAAGGGGTGCGGGAAGACGCAGGGGAATGGAAACGCGGCTGGTTTCGAGAGAACGCGAGGAATTGCAGGGTGAACAAAGCGATGTCGGAAATGCGTTTGAATTCCCATTACCAGGGGAGGTGCTAAACTCGACGCGGCATGATGAAAATCCTGACTCCAGGGTGATCGAAACATCCCGCTCATCGCGACCAATGACATTTGAAGAAATGAGGCGCGAGATACGAAACTTGCAGGCAGAGATTGCAAATTCGCAAGCTCAGGTAGGGCTACAACTCCGTAAGCAGGATATTAAAATTACCAAGATATCCGCTAATACTAATCGTCTGCTGAATTACGAAGTCCAGACGAGAGAGAGAAATGAGAGAGAGAGCGCTCGTATCGATGCACTTGAGGCTCAGGTAGAAACACTTGACCGCAACCAGGGTACATTGGCGCAAGAAGTCAGCGTAATCCGGGGGCATGTTGAACTACAACGGGAACGACTGAACCGAGCGCTGGCGGTGCAGGCGAGTCTGATTGATGACGGAGAAAATCGCGCTGGTTAAATCGAGAGGAAGATCGCGAGACATGAGCGAGAGCGGACTTTACAGTTAAGGAATGATCGGACTGCTACTCAGAACCTTCCAATTAATGACCCCCGAAACGCACCCATCGATAGCTACGACACTGGCGGAGGCTGAACGAATAAGTAATCGAGCCGTGGGTACAGAGACGCGAGAAGACGTGCGGGCAGACGGAGACGCGACTCGTATAGAACGCAACACGGGAAGTACGGTACAAGCGCCCTACTGAATCAGCCTGTGCTGCCAGTCGGTCTGAAGTTTGACTTACCTGTTTTTGAAGGACGTCCACAGGAACGGCCAGCTCGTTACTTGAAGCTCCTGACAGCTTATTTAGAAGGCATGAATATACCAGCTCAGCGGACTGCGCATGTTTTAGAGCAATCCTTAAAGCGATTGGCCCTTGGACTGGTATATTTTCGCCTGCAATCGTTTCCGACTTTTGATGACTTTAAAAGCGTGTTCATTCAACGGTTCTGGAACGTGGATATACAACTCGCGATTAAGTGAAAGCTCGAGTTTGGACACTATGCCACCGAAAATAATTTGAGCCGTTCGGAATACTTGATTAGATTGATTAACGACGTGAAGTTCCTCGATAATCCCCCAGAGGAAGCTTGTATTATCGCGGCGTTATCACGTCATTTTGATGATCAGGTCCAGGCAGCAACAATAACGCGCGGAATTGCTACGATTAATTCTTTTTTGACACTGCTTGATAAGTTAGATAATGCGAGTACTTTAAACTCGGCTTTCGAAAATAGTAAGCACGAGAATTTCGCAAATGCGTCATTTGATCGGAAAGCACCGATGCGGATTTTGTCAAACCCAACTCATAATAATTCATCCCTCCGTGCACCGTCACCGGGAAAAACATTTAATAACGCTACCGGCAGCGCAAGTGGGACATCCCAGTCGCGCCCGGGTTATAGTCATCTCCCGCGCCAGAATCAAGGGCGGTACCCGCCAGGAGGCACGCAAGTGAACGAAATCACGATTCAGAAGATTCCCAATGAAGCCCAGAACGAACGAATGGAGGAAAACTAGACATTGTTGTAGTGGAAAGCTCGGATCGGGACGCGAGGCAATCGGATCCGTCTACTACGACAATAGCTAACTTAGATCGAGATTTTGCACATTCGTTTTTGTTAGAATACATAGAGATTAACGACAAATCTGACGGAGGGAAGGAACGGTTCTATTCACCTGAGAAATCACTCATGAATGTTGTTTCGATTTTGGATTGCCCTAGAAAATTTCTGCTTGAAGAGGAGCCGGATCCCGACTGGCGTGAACCCGATACAGAACCCGTCGTGCCAGTGTTAATCAGCGATGTTGAAGTTAATGCCTTCATTGATTCGGGAAGTAGTATCTCTTGTATTTCCGATTATTTATACGTGGAATATCGGGATGCGTGGAAGGGACTACCTACTTTCCCTATCGTGAACTTGCAAGCTTCAGGATTCACGGGGAAAAAAACCGTCCGATTGAAAAAACAATTTTTCGTGAATATAAAATTAGGGCAGGTTGAACTCGAGGGAACGTTGATTATAATCCCTAAGTCAATTAGACCCTGTAAATTCGGTCGTGATATAATTAGATTGTTGAATTTTGATATTGATATTAAAAATAATTGTTTGAAAAATAACGTCGATAGGTCTAAGTTAGAGTTTAAAAGTAGAGGTAGTCCGGAAAACGCTTCAATGGTGGGCGTGATTGAGGGCATCTATCGCAACCCTTTGGTTAAGCCTGCACATATTCACCCAAGCCGGGATAAGATATGGAGAAAGATAGAGCCAATTGGTGAGCTTAATGACTCGGAAAAGTCTTACCTATGGAATTGCTTTTTAAATATCGGGATGTTTTTAGCGATACCCCGGGATTATTCAAGGATTATGTTTATGAGTTTAAAATCCGGGATGAAACCCCATATTTAAAAAAATCCTTTCCCATACCTATTCACCAACGTAACCTGGTACAAGCAGAGATTGACCGAATGCTCAGCTACGGGATCATTGAGCCCTGCAAGAGCCCCTTTGTGAACCCACTTGTACCAGTTATCAAAAAAGATGGAAGTATTCGCGTATGCTTAGACGCGAGGACTTTGAACGAGCGAATCGACCCGGATTATAATAACCCCGAAGGTATTGAAGTGATCCTGGGTAGATGCGAGGGTATGTGTATAATGAGTAGTTTAGACCTTACGGCCAGCTTTTGGCAAGTATATCTTCGCCCCGAATCCAGGGATGTAACGGCTTTTATGTTTAACGGTCAGGTATATAGATTTACGGTCACGCCGTTTGGAACAAAGTGCTCGATGGCAGCTCTTTTTGGGGCCGTGAGGCGTATGTTGAAAAGCCTTGAGGACTTTGTTCTGGACTTTGTCGATGACTTGTTGATAATTTCGAAGATGGTTTGGGAACATTTTGCACACCTCAAGCGTTTACTTGAGAGAATATGTGAGGCAGGCGCGACCGTGAAGTTTGATAAGGTCGAGTTGTTTCGTAAAGAAACGCACTTTTTAGGGCATATCCTCACACCTGAAGGTGTTAAGATAGACCCAGAAAAGGTGGATGGCCTGTAAAATTTTGAGACACCGCGTAATATTAAAATGGTACAGGGCTTTTTGGGCTTGAGTAATTACGTATCAAAATATACGGATCAGTTAGCTCAGGAGTCACTGCCATTATACGGGCTGTTGAAAGTGGGGAAGAAATGGGAGTGGACCGAGGTCGACCAGCAAGCTTTTGAGCGTACGCTAGAGCTTTTCTGTAAAGAGGCGTGCCTCTATTACCTGGTGAGGGATAGGGAATTCGTCCTTTTTACGGACTGCTCGGATTTTAGCATGGGTGCGCTCCTGTGTCAATATGACGAGCAGGATAAATTGCGAATTGTGGCGTGCTTAAGCAAGACACTCAGTCTCTGCCAGCAAGCATACTTTACGACGGAACGCGAACTACTGGCTATTAAATGGGCCCTGATTAAATATCGAACCTATATAATGGAGGGCAGAGTTGTGATAAAATGCGACCACCGGAGCTTGCAGTTTCTTTTCTCGTGCCAACATTTGTCCGGCCGGTTGTATAGGTGGGCTATAGCCATCATGGATTTTGCCCCACGTATCTCCTTATATTATATTTACGTTTTTTATTCTGATCCCCTAAATTGGATCCCCTAAAATGGATCTTCGAAAATCTGAAATTCTTAAAAACACAGTCAAAACACAGTTAAATATCGCACTTTTCTGATCCCCCAAATTGGATCCCCTAAATTGGATCTTCGTCGAGAGTATTGGATCCCCTAAATTGGATCCCCTTTTTTTAAAATTTTTCACTGAAACATTGTATCTTTTATTGTCAAAAAAATAAATAATTAATTTTAGTCATTTATAAATAATAATGAATTTCTTCTTCGTTGTGTTGGTTGCTCGTGATTATGAAAATATAAATTAAAATCCAATCGTTCGTTGATCTTAAATCGGTATATAAATATATATAAATAATTATTGGATTTTAAATTATATTTCAATAATGAATTTCATTTAAAAATTTTTTGTTCAAATTTCAATTTGAAACAAACTTTTTTAAACCCATACCTAACTTTATACCAATGTTTACTTTTTGATAAAAAACATTTACTTAGGAATAAAAATTTGTGCGGTACTAGAAATTTTTACGGGTAATCAAGGGACACTTAAGTGGGCAGATTTACGCAATCCCAAGCCAGCTGGTTAGATAAGCGAGATACGTTAGTTTAGTGAGAGCTAATAATTTAAGTCGATTCAGGTTAGTAAGGTAGATAAGGTTGGTTAGGCGGAGGTTATGCGGGAGGAGGGTGGAAGGGGAGATGAGGTGAGGAGGGGTTTGTTATTTTACTTAAAAATATTAATAGAGCTTTTTCAAAATTTAAAGTAGTTCAACAAAACTTTAAAGTGAGTGACTGAGTTGATGAATACGGTGAGTAGGATTCGTTGGTAGATCATTGAAAAATGAATAATAACTTGATTTCAAGCAATATTGATTTTCACCAAAAAATTTCTTTTTTGAAATCCAGCTGGAAATCCAGCTGTCATATTGAAACCGAAATCCAGCTGGATAGCCAGCTGGAAATCCTGCTGGAAATCCAGCTGGAAATCCTGCTGGAAATCCAGCTGGATTTTAGGGGCAGGGATAAAATACGGTATTTGAAGTAAATTAAATTAGTGAGGTCAGTAATGTGGCTAAAATTAAACTAGGTCATGTAGTTGAAGATAAAAAAATTCGAAGTCTTAAGGGGGGTTGCAGAATTTGCAAAAAAAATCATTTAAAATTAAATGAAAGCGAAAATAAAAAAACTTCCTAAAGATTCAATAAATATAGATGTATAGCAAATGCTATTAAGATAGCAAAATTTACAAAACTGTTTCCCATATTCTGACGTTAATTTTGATCCGATTTTAATGGGGTTGTGCTTAAAAGATTTATTAAGATAGAAGCTCCAGCGCTACAGAGCCCTTTTTTCATTTTCATTTTTAATTTTACTGAATCTTCAATTTTTTGTTAAAATGACTCTTATGACTTCGCCTTAATACGGGTGAGAATAGTAAAGAGACTTAGATGGGGTGAGTGATGGTTGTGTGGTTGTGGGCTGGTATAGACATATTAAAATTATAACTTTGGCTCCAATGAAAATTTTTATATAAAATTATGTATGATAAAAAAGGTCTTGAGCTCAGCTTTCTAATTATGTCATTCAAATTTTTATTAATTAGTAGATTACTACAATCGGCTGCGCCTCGGCCGAAAATTACATGTGATCTGAGACATTTCTTATTTTCGTGGCCACGTGTGGTATAGGTACTACTATTTTTCTGCTCGACGCATTTTCTGGCCTCTGAGCGCGCCAGTCTTTGCTTCTTCCCGGCCGGAGTGCAGAAAATAGGTGCATTCACAGTGGCCGTGGACTTGAAGAATTTTGATAATTAAGTCAAGCTACCGTGTAGTCATCGGCTAATAGGAATATAGATTAAAATAATATTCCAAGGTCACCATAAAATTCGCAACACGTTGCGTCGGAATGTACACGACACGCATGAAAACGATGAAGAAATAAATCGAAAAGTCAATTACTTCTCGAACTCCTCTTCTTTTTTACTCAAAACTATTATATAGAGTTTGGTCTTACCGTGCCGCACCTAACAGTTTATGTTGCAGTAATCACAACTCGACTACCCGAACGAAGAAAAATTTCTTATTTTCGTGGCCACGTGTGGTATAGGTACTACTATTTTTCTGCTCGACGCATTTTCTGGCCTCTGAGCGCGCCAGTCTTTGCTACTTCCCGGCCGGAGTGCAGAAAATACTTTTTGCTGTCATGACTCTCATGAGAGGGTGCTGAACAAAGCCGTTTATCAATTAGTCGGTTCAAACGCAACTTTGCAAGCTCTTACTATAAAGGAAATACGTTCATCTCATGAAGAATCTGTAAAATAATTTTGAAGAAAATCAAGGTTCGTTTGTACGAGTTTGCGAAATTTGAAAAAAATCGTGATTTTTTTTATTATTCGGCAAATTACTAGAGTAGTTTTCAGGATGGGGAGTATAAGCTAGAGATCTAAGATGAGTCAGATCAAGAATGAATAAGGTGAGTAGGGTTTGTTGGTAGAGTGAGTGAGAGATGAGTTGGGAATTATTTACGGTATTTGAAGTAAGTGAAATTAGTAAGGTCAGTAATGCGGCTAAGATTAAAATAGGTCAGGTGGTTAAAGATGAAATATTAAGTAAGGTTAGTAGGGTTCTCCAAATGGGTGAGATAGTGAAGTAGGTTAGATAGTTAATGTGATTAGGTGAGTGACACTTGTGGGGCGGCAAATATAAAGTTTGTAATATCGATCTGAAATGAATCTAACTTATTAATAAAAAACAAAACAAATGTTTAGTTTTTGTGAACTACACAAACTTTATTCATATGACAGCTGTTTCGTCGTCTTAGCGTCTTCATCAGATTAAATACAAACTGTAACTTAAATGTAGGTTTACAAACGTATATATAGTATAGTTTTGTGGGTATGGTAAGATCATTCTTCCAATAATACTTCTAATAATGTAAACATAAGAACTTGTAATCAAAACAGATTAAGTAAAGGTGAGTTATTTAGATCTAGCTGATTATTTAATAAACATTCTGAGTTTTTTAATCTATTAATTTCAAGAGACTCTAAAGCATTAAGTAAGTTTACGTCGAAACAGCTGTCATATGAATAAAGTTTGTGTAGTTCACAAAAACTAAACGTTTGTTATGTTTTTTATTAATAAGTTATTATTATGGATCTACATCAAGTATCACAAAACACATTAAAATATATTGAAATGAATCTATTTAATATGCCCACCATAAGCAAGAGAAGCTCTAAAAAATATTTGTGTGTGTGTAAGATCTAATGAAATGGTTCAAAATACCAATGGGCTTACTAAAATATTCCTTATGAGTCATCAAAAATTTATGTATGTACCTTACATGAACACTCTAACTATTTTAAAATTGATTTATATCTTCATTTGTCAATTTTAGATCTATTTCAGCCCTGGATAGATTTTGACTAAAAATTATGAAAAAAAGAAATAAAATTCTATACCTCATGATTTTGCCTAAATAATTAAAAACTTTTCTCTATAAGTCCGATTTTATGAATCAAGTTATGATGAGTAAGTAAAGTTCAAACTGAACTCTCGTGTCTAATTTTTATTGATTTTGAGCGCTTTAGTCTTTTGATTATTTTACCAAACATAGAGCTTACGTATTGTTTCAATTAATTTTTATATTCATCAATTATAATTAGGGGGTTGGCGAGCGGAGCGAGCAGGGGGGTACCCCCCCTAGTTGAATTTATAAAGGGCAAAGAAAACATAGTTGCGGACTGTCTTAGTCGGATGGGACACTCGGAGACTGGCCGAGGCACGAAAGCTCTCGTAGCAGCCGCGATTTTAAAAGAGCCGAATGCGACGATGAAAAAACTTGTAGAGAATTTCCAGAGGGAGCAGATGGTCGATGGGGATTTATGTGAAATACGCGAGTCGTTGGAAAAGGGTGAAGAATACCCTGGGTATCAGTTGAACGGGGAGCTTTTATGCAAAACCTTTCGGGCTTAAGTCCGAAAGTCGCCGTCCCGTCGTCGTTGATTGCCGATTTGGTAAGCCCAACTGACCGACCCACAAGGTATACTGTCATCCGGGTACAAAAAAGATGATTAAGCTCCTCAGCCCTGATTTTCCATACCCGGGATTAAAAATATATATCGCAGACTTTATGCGGCGCTGTGATTTATGTCAACGCCATAAGGTTTACACACAGAGCACAGCGGTAAAATCCCGTCCCATTATCCCTAGAACGATAAATGAGCTTTCAAGCGTAGACTTCATGGGCGCGTTACCTGTATCGATCGGAGGTGTTCGTCATATTCTGGCAGTTCATGACGCCTTTTCTAAGGTCGTAAGACTATACCCGATAAAACGAGCCACCAGCCAGATCGTAATTAATAAAATATTCGGTGATTATATTCCTACACACGGTAAAATGGCTAAAATCTCTTTCAACCACGGGTTCCAATTTATCTCGCCTGTATGGACCCACAAACTTGAGTCTGAGGGCATAAAAGCTATTTTTTCATCAATTCGACACCCCCAGAGTAACATCGTAGAGCGAGTCAACAAGGAATTAGGCCAGTGTATCAGAACCTTATCCTCGGATAGGCATAGGAACTGGGCCTCGTTGATCGAGTACACCCTGAATGAACTCCCACACGAGACCACGGGGTTCACACCGAATGAACTGCATTTTAATCGCGAGCCAAAACGTCCGTGGGCTGAGATAACACCCGTAAAGAAAGACGGACTTAGCTATGAACAAAAACTCGAAAAAGCTCGCGTAAGAATCACTCAGATCGGAAATTCCCGCGCGGAGAAATTTAATTCAGAACACCAACTGGTTCAATACAATCCGAAAGATAGAGTACTCGTGAAGGCATCCAACATCTCGAACGCTATTGATTCCACGATAGCTAAATTTATGCCACCGTATAACGGACCTTAACATATTCTGTCTCGGTACCACGATAGCACGTACATGCTGGGTAATGAAAAGGGTCAGGTATTAAAAGGCTATTTTCATGGATCATCCCTCAGGCCATACTATGGTAGTATCAAGGAGTACGCAACGGAAAGAGAGAGCCAAGAAGAAAAAAGCCTTGATTAGAAAAATCCAGCACCAAAAGGATCAAATCTTGAGCTTGCAAGGAAAAATTAACGAAACGTCCAAAAGAAGAGCGAAAAAAAATCTTGAAGATCAACAGCGAGTGGCCCGGCTTAATCGAAAGACAACCGAACTTGCTAGCTTGATGAGAGGTCAGATTACGCTTGAAGATCAAGTGCATGAGTACCGCAAAAGCCAAACTTGGTCCAGGGAAATGGCACCGGAAACTATGGTTAAAGCTGCAAACGAACCCGGTGCAGCCACACTCACAACTCAGGAAATACGTGAAAAATATCGTGACCGCATAAAGAAAAGAAAAGGCACGCAGGCGCTTCATGAATCAACGGGCACGATTCCTGGTAAACAAGTCACGGATTTTGAAGTTAATCCCCAGGCCTTGTTTCTCATGACCTTGGATCAAACTATGCCACCAGGTTATGAAACAGCCTGGATCCAAGAAGTTCAAAATACCATCGAAATAAGACTCGCGGAGCGCACGCAGACAAATCCGCTGGAAACGAGATATGGAAGCGCAAGCTTGTCTCAGGAGCTTGCAACACATAAATCAGTCTGTAGCTCCTATTCTCGAAGCTTACAGCGCTCAATGTACGCAGCACGGACAGCATATTGGGTTTTCTGCTCACCTACACTCCAGAAATCTATGAAAAATCGAGCTGAGGAAGAGGACGACACCCTGGTTCTCGACACACCAACCTTGGATGAGTGTTAAACGCAGTTAAAAAAAAAAAGAAAAAAAAATGTGTGTGATTGTGCCGGTAAAGTTATTAACATTGCCAAGCTGATGATAAGTGAATTATTAAGTTTAATTAAGGGCAGGCAGTGAAATAATGTGATGAACTTTTCCACAAATTATTATACTATATTACTTGTTAAGATGTATTTATTTTACTATTTTGTAATTTTTTGCAGTTATATATATTTTTTTTTACTTTATATTTTTTTTTTTTTAGAGAGGGACTATGCAAGGTACCCTACTTGCCGAGGACTGAATTTAATAGTCCAAAAATTATTTATTAACAAAATAAAGTTCTTTTATTTTTAGATTCGAGTGAGCGTGACCGATCACATTTAAAATTTACACCCGCTGCGAGAGCCGCGTTAAGATCAAAACATGGTATCCTTTTTACCTGTCGGGAGCACGTCGAGTTACCGATTGTCGCAGGGTCGCATGAATATGATTCCAAATCGTGCCGCTGCAACATTCGAGCGCGCACCGCGAGTATAAAAGCACGGACGCGCGGCCACTCTGGAGCAAAAATTTCTCATCTCTCTTACGAATACAAACTGTTACAATTTTCGATTGTTAGAATTTTATAACAGTTTTTTTTTTTTAGTGTCTTTATATATGCTCTGAGAATTACGAAGAGAAATTTAATCGGTACGCGTTTAAAACCTCCGCTTAGTACAAATCACCCACGAGAACGAGTTCCTGAAGCAGCTGGACCACCCGTCTTATGCGTGGCGGTTAAACTCTAAGACGACACATTTATCTACTTGTCAAGGTTGTTGGATTTACGAAGTGAGGGACTTGGTAGTCTTTTTTTTTTACATATATTACCCTTGCATGTACGTGATAATTTATACTCCACATCGCCCCGACTCCGATCATAGGCGGTGGATTCACCACGACGGCCCAGACGGAAGGAAGAGACTTCGGACTACACTGAGGGCGACCTAGAGGAGTGTTTAATAAACTGTTTACTTACCGAGAGAGAATAACACGCGGCGCAATTGTTGAAATTAACTAATCGTTAATAATTGGCTAACTTTATTGTATATTTATTTTACTATTTTAAACTACTGAATGAGTCAGGTGAATCTTACATTTGATATTGTTAGAGTTTTGAGGACTTCTACGTCATTTTAAGGCTTATTTTATGTCTCTGCAAAAGGCCCTCTAAAACGCATTTGTTAGCGAGATATCGCAAAAACAAGTTTGGACCTGCTCTACCAGGCCATAATTGAATATATCCGAAATTATATATTGAATATATATATATTTGAATATATCCGAACGCTGAGGTGATCGAACCCGCGGCTGCAGGTGTTGATCGAACCGCCACATCCACTCCCCCTCCAGTGTCCAGCCTGGACAGCGCTGGAAACGTAACATGCCTGGATGACAAAAGTGACTGAACGACTTTTCTGGGCTCTGAGACGAAATTTACAGTTTTTTTTTAAATAATTTTACTTGACGATGCAGGAATATGTTCGGCTGCTTCCAAGTAGGCTGGAATCAGCTGGTCTGTTTTTATGACCTTTTCTTGACCATTTATATCGATGCGATAGGTGCGGTCATTGATGCGCTGGATAAGCTTGTGCGGACCAGTGTAGGGAGCTTCGAAAGGCTTTTTAATACTTTCAATTTTTTTAAAAACGTGCGAGCATGTCCTGAGGTCTTTGAAAAAAACGGTTTTCTTTTTGAGTCGTTTGATGCGGGAACGGGCTCGATACTTCGAAAAAGTTCACGGAGACTACGGACGAAAACGGTGGCGTCAGCTCTTTGAGTGAAATTGGTCTCGAAAAACTCTCCAGGCACTCGCAATGTTCTACCATAGAGCATTTCAGCCGGTGAAGCTTCAAGGTCATCTTTGTAGCAGTTACGAAGGACCAAAATAACGGATGGAAGTTCATCCACCCAAGCTTGACCACAGCAAATTAAAGCAGCTTTGAGAGTGCGATGAAGTCTCTCGACCATTCCGTTTGACTGAGGGTGGTATGTTGAGGTTCGAGAGACTTTAGTTCCGTAAATTCTTGCCAGCTCTTTGTATAACTGTGATTCGAACTGTTTTCCTTGGTCCAAGGTAATGCGAAGCGGTGTTCCGAAGTGATATCGAATGGGCACTAATAACTTTGGCGGCAGTAAGAGCGGTCATGTCTGATACTGGAATAGCGTCAGCCCAACGAGAGAAACGATCAATAATTGTAAGTGTGTATTGCATACCTTGAACTAAAGGAAGTTTGATGAAGTCCACGTGGATGTGGTCAAATCTGCTGTCCGGCTCGATGAATTTTCCAAGCTCAGCACGGTTATGACGAGACACTTTAGAGCGTTGACAAGCTTCATAATGACGTACCTAATTGATTGTGTCTCTCCGAACTCCAGGCCAAACAAACTTCGAAGCCAACGTGCGGGCTGTTGATCTACCTCGAGGATGAGACAAATCATGAATGACATCAAAAGCGAGGCGCCAAAGAGATGTTGGCAGGTACGTTCCAATAGAATTATTAAATACGTCACAGTAAATTTCCTCACCATCCACAATCATTTTCTTGAGACTAAGACTAGACTTTTTGATTAGGTTAGGTAACTCCTTGTCCAAAACTTGAGCTTCTGCAATCGTTTTGGCATCCAAAGAGGTTGGCATATTGATGGTGTTTGTGTCTGAAGTTGATGTTTGATGGGACACAGCTGACGTTGAAGGTTGATTGATCTCCACACCAATCCTCGAAAGAGCATCAGCGACGACATTGTCTTTACCTTTTGTATGAATAATTTTTGTATCGAAAGAAAGTATGTAGTCCAATTGTCGTGCTTGTCGTGATGAAGCCTTGTCGGAGCATTGTTTGTGCGCAAAAGTAAGAGGCTTGTGATCTGTTAAGGTAAGAAAGTGTCGCCCTTCAAGAATTCTCAAGAAGTACTTGATTGCTTCGTAAATAGTTCACGGTCGTAAGTAGCATAGCGTCTTTGAGTTTTCGAAAATTTCCTTGAAAAAAAATCAAGTGGGCGCCAAAAACCATCGGAATGTTGTTGCTCAAGTGCTGCACCAATGGCTGGATGAGATTCGTCTGTCCAAAGGGCTAAAGGTGTTTTAGGCTTGAGGAATGACCTTTGAACTGCGTCTGCTTTATTTTTTTTACACGCTTCGAAGGCATTTTTATCATCCTGACTGAAAGAGATTTTTGCTTTTTTAGACCGTCCTTGAAGGAGGTTGTAAAGTAGAGCCTGGTACTCGGAAGCGTGAGGGATGCAGCCACGGTAGTGATTTAAGATGCCTATGAAACGACGCAATTCAGTTTTTGTTTGTGGAAGTGGAAAGTTCATGATAGCTTCAGTTTTTGCGGGCAGAGGCTGGAAACCATCCTTGTTCACTAACAAGGAGATGGTTTGTCCTTTGGGACCTGGATTTTCATGAAACTTTGCACACAGTTTTTATTTATCATAAAAACAAGCCCTTTAGTGTTCTTTTTCCAGGATAGGCCTTTTTTCACCTACTTCTCATATAACCCCTGTGTTAAAAAGTAGGCTGTTTCCTATAAAAAGCCACTTTTTGCCTCATTTTCAAAAAATTCCTCCTTAGACCGTATTGGACTTAGAAATATCTGGAACCTCGCATTTTTTTCGTTTTTCTAAGTAATTTTGAAAAAAAATTATTCCAAAAAATTTTTGAATTGTTTAAACTATGAGAAATTAAGGTTTTTAAAGTCAATTTTTGGTATATTTGGGTTACAATATACATGGACAAGATCATTTAAAAAATTTTTTTAATATTTTTTTTTCAAAAGTACTTAGAAAAACGAAAAAAAAATGTGAGGTTCCAGATATTTCTTAGTGCAATAAGGTCGAAGGAGGAATTTTTTGAAAATGAGGCCAAAAACGGCTTTTTATAGGAAACAGCCTACTTTTTAACACAGGGGTTCTATGGGAAGTAGGTGAAAAAAGGCCCATTCTGGAAAAAGAACACTGAAGGGCTTGTTTTTATGATGAATAAAAACTGTGTGCAAAGTTTCATGAAAATCCAGGTCCGAAAGGACAAACTATCTCCACGTAAGTATCCGAGGTACTTGAGGCATTACTTGAGGCTTTCCAAAAACACACTTCTCCGCATTGATTTTGAGGTTAGCTTCTCGAAGAGTCAGGAAAAGATGATGCAAGTATTCCAGATGTTCAGCGTGGTTCTTCAAAGCCATGAAAAGGTCATCAATGTACTTTTTAACAAAACGTTACTCCACATTTAATTTTGTGAAAGCTTTTAAGACTTGTAGACTTTTTTTAGGCTCATTTTATGACATCGAAAACGACCGATTAAAACACACTTGTTGGCGAGTTATAGAAAAACAAGTTTGAACCTGCTCTACCAGGCCATCATTAAATATATCTTTCTATAAAACTCAGCATAAGTCTCTCAAAGCTCTAGCTTAGAGTTTCCATGGAGAAGCAGGTCCAATTTACAATTTATTTTTGATTAAAAGCCCAAAAATGTTCGATTAAAAATGATTTCTGTAAGAATTAGGTAGACTCGAAAGTATATTTTATTTACGGTTTAAACTTCAGAATAAGTCTTGAAAACTCCACATTTAATTTTGTGAAAGCTTTTAAGACTTGTAGACTTTTTTAGGCTCATTATATGACATCGAAAGAGACCCTCTAAAACGCATTTATTGGCGAGTTCTCGCAAAAACAAGTTTGAACCTGCTCCATCAAGCCATAATTGAATATATCGTTCTTCGAAACTCAGCATACGTCTTTCAAAGCTCTAACTTAAAGTCTCCATGGAGTAACAGGTCCAATATACAATCATTTTTTGACAAAAAGTCGAAAATGTCCGATTAAAAAAACATTTTTGCATAAAATTGGCAGACTTGTTAGTAGATTTTATTCACTGTTTTAAACTTCAGAATAAGTCTTGAGAACTCTACATTTAATTTTGTGACAGTTTTTAAGATTTGTAGACTATTTTTGCCTCCTTTCAAGACATTGAAAGAGACCCTATAAATCGCATTTATGGGCAAGCTATCGCAAAAACAAGTTTGGCTCTGCTCTACCAGGCAAAAATTGAATATATCTTTCTATGTAACTCAGCATAAGTCTCTCAAAGCTCTATCTTAGAGTCTCCATGGAGTCACAGGACTAATATACAAACATTTTTGAACAAAAAGTCAAAAAATGTCAGATTAAAAAAAAATTTTTGTATGAAATTGGCAGACTTGACAGTGTATTTTATTTACCGTCTTCTTCAGAATAAGTCTTGAAAACTTTGAATTCAATTCTTTGACAGCTTTCAAGATTTCTTGACTATTTTGAAGCTCATTTTATGACACCGAAAAAGCCCCTCTTAAACGCCTTTGTTGGTGAGATACCGCAAAAACAAGTTTGGACCTGCTTGACAAGGCCATAATAGAATATTTCATTCTTTGAAACTCAGCATACGTCTTAAAAATCTCTAACTTAGGGTCTCCATGGAGTCACAGGTCCAATATACAATCACTTTTTGAAAAAAATCGAAGAATGTCATATTAAAAAAAAATTTTTGGTATGAAATTGGCAAACTTGATAGTACATTTTATTTACCATCTTATACTTCAGAATAAGTGTTGAAAAATTTGAATTTAACGTTGTGACAGCTTTTAAGATTTCTCGACTATTTTTAGGCTCATTTTACGACACCGAAAAAGACCCTCTAAAACGCATTTGTTGGTGAGTTATCCCAAAAACAATTTTGGATCTGCTTTACCGGGCCATAATAGAATATTTCTTTCTTCGAAACTCTGCTTAGGTTTATCAAAGCTCTAACTTAGTCACCATGGAGTCACAGGTCCAATATACACTTATTTTTGTAAGAATTTAACTGACTCATTAGTATATTTTATTTACCGTTTTAAACTTCAGAAGTCTTGAAAACTCTACATTTAATTTTGTGACAGCTTTTAAGACTTGTAGACTATTTTTGGGCTCATTTTATGACGGCGAAAAAGACCCTCTAAAACGCATTTGATGGCGAATTATCGTCAAAACAAGTTTGGACCTGCTTGACAAGGCCATTATAGAATATTTCTTTCTTCGAAACTCAGCTAACGTCTGACAAAGCTCTAACTTAGGGTCTCCATGGAGTCACAGGTACAATATACAATTATTTTTGTAAGAACTCGGCTGACTCGTTAGTATATTTTATTCACTTTCTTATACTTCAGAATAAGTCTTGAAAACCTCGAATTCAATTTTGTAACAGCTTTTAAGATTTTAGACTATTTTTAGGCTCATTTTATGGGGCTCATTTTTTTAGGCTCATTTAACTTAGGGTCTCCATGGAGTCACAGGTCCAATATACAATCATTTTTTGCAGAAAAATCGAAGAATGTCAGATTAAAAAAAAATTTTTGTATGAAATCGGCAAACTCGATAGTATATATTATTTACCGTCCTATACTTCAGAATAAGTCTTGAAAAATTCGAATTTAATGTTGTGACAGCTTTTAAGATTTCTCGACTATTTTTGGTTACCGTAAGAAATCCCCGACGAAAAAATCCCCGAAGTAAAAATCTCCAGTGAAAATCCCCGAAAAAAAAATCCCCGACGAAAAAGTCTCCAAAATTAATATAATAGAATAGAAAATTTAATAATTACATTTTTATTGAAGAAACAAACATACAGACTATGAATTATTAAATCACATTGTACATACAAAAAATTAAACATCACTTTTGATATCATACAACAAATGTTAATATTAATTTTTTTATTATTCACAACGAAACTATAGTCGACACAATACGTAAATATTGTAAAATATTTTTTTTACCATAAGTCGATACAACATTATTAATCCTAATATCATAATCTTTGTACTTTTTCTTTTTTGGTCCAGATACGTCATGGCCTGTTTTAATTTGTTCAATGAGGCATTCGGTCGCATTTTGTTGAATTTTTAAACAATCAACAAAACTATTCATTTCAGCATGACATTTACCAACTAATTTGGAAAATTTACAATGCCAACCTTCAACAGCATTATTAGTTCTTGGTAAATTGTCAATAACTTCTTAATAACAGTTCCATAAAGAAATATCAAACAAAGGTTTATCACGAGTGTTATGACGTTTTTTCTGGCCTATCCATGTTAACTCAAAATAATCTAAAATCTTGTTAAACAAATGTTCGTTTTTGACCAAATATTCAGTGGCAATCAATAACTCATACGCCGTAACGACATCATTGACAGGTACAAATGCAATTGCAGCTAACATCTTAACAGAAGTCATAAATTGCAAGGGAGTGAATCCCTCGTAATTTGTTTCCTACCTGGCAGTGTCGAGTCACCTGGGAAACAACAAAATTTGCTAATTTGTTTTGTTTACTTTCCCAGGTGATAACCGAGCCGCGTTCTCTCACAGCAGCAGCCGACCACGTGGCGACGGTTGCCGTCGGTCGAACGCTGATTCAGCAGCACGAGCACACGGCGCGCGCACGACACATACACACACACACACACACACATGTTCACCACCCGGGACGGCTCTCCCGGCCCAGGGCGCGCACGTACACACACATACACCACACACGGGTTCCGATTCTCCGTCGGAGAGTTTTCGGTGACGGAGGAGGTGCGCGGCGCGTGTCGGCAGACGACGCAACTGCGTCGCCAGGCGCGTGCGCGCACACTCACCACAGTAGACATGGGCGTGAGTGAGATTTTATTTTCTTTTGTATTGTGTACGTTGCGCGAACAATGTGTGCATGTGGGGGAGAGCGAGAGAGAGAGTGTGTGCACGAGGAATAAGTTAACGCGGTGAGTGCCTCGTGTGCATTATTTTTATTCTTTCTTTCGTATGTTCGCGCGTGGTATAGGTGGCGTGGCGATTGCCACCGGAGAGATTGCAGACGGGAGCGTGATTGGGTGATGTGGCGTGAATGTGTCTGATTGGTGGACATATTACTGTTCCTCAAGTGTGAATGAGGCTTGGTTAAATTAATTTGTGTTGATTGGCTGAGAGTGTTTGGAGGGGATAGTGAGGAAGGAAGTTGAGTCAGAGAGACGCGGGGAGCGTCACTCTGTTCTCAGTAGCCAAGATGTGAGGTTGTATTTTGAGAGTGTTAATTTTTCTAAGTTTCTAATTTGTAGACTTTTTTTTTTTTTTTTTTTAAGTTTATCTTACCAGTAGTTTTTTTTTTTTATTACAGCTAGGTGGTAGAGGATTATCGAGAAAACTTGGGTTAATTTTCTTTTATGGAGAGTTGGAAAAACCAGAAAGTGGCCATTTTGGCATCAGATAAATAAGTGAAATTTTTGGTAAACGTAAGATTTTTGTATTATTTAATAAAATTTTATAAAGCATGTTTTTCTGAAATTTTTGGATATCGGTATACTGAATGAAATTTTTGTTTGTATATTATTGAAGGTGTCTTTATATAAATTCGATCGAGATTTTCTTGGCGCGGCGTCGTTACCCGCCATTTTGTAGACTACTTTATAGGTTTTGTTTATTTCCTTTGTTCTCAAATTAAAATTTATTTTTTTGTAATTGTAGACTTGATTTTTTTTGTAAACAAGAATAAAATCAATTTCAACCAAGATTTTTGCAATAATTTATTTCTTCTTTCTCTAGCTCACCGACCAGTCCCGGAGGTTTTCTTTTCGCGGGAACCCTACCCCGGAGTTTAAGGAGTTTTCCCCGAGTTTTTTTTGTGTGTGAATTTTTCTTGTAATGGGAGGGCCCGGGAAACTCTGTTAATTATTTAAGGGAGGCCCTTTTCTTAAGAAATACCCCATTACAAAATTCAAGATTTTCACCGTACAACGTCTGCAAACCGAATTGTTGAATATGACGAAAAATACATTGATTAAAATGAAATAAACAACCCTTCAATCGAGTTAAAGGAAACAATTTTTCGATTACTTTTATAAATGCATTTTCATAATCCATTATCATTGCATCAGGCACATATTCACCAACCATTTCTTTTAAAATACTCATAGCTTGCTTATAAGTTTTTTTTTTATTCGGTAACAGCATAAAAACGCATGATACAAGTTTATTTCCAACTCCGCGATCAGTGCATAAACCATGAATAGTATACAGCTGGTGAAAAATGTTAGGTACAGTTTTAAAGGTTCCATCCGAAAACCACAATTTACATTTTCTTAAAAATCTTATATTTTTGCTAGTACTAAAAATTAAGAATCTGTTTTTACCACCTTGACTATCGTGCATCAAAAATAATTTTTTACTGTATGTATATTTATAAACTTCTGGAACAATAAATCCTTGTATAACACCATTAATTGGAAATGCATCAATTTTTTTAGTTCTAATGGATTGTATCATTTTATTAAGATTACTTGTAGAGGGCAATTGTGTTTTAGCTTGATCGGATAAATCACCAAGATTACTGTTTATCACTCTGCATGTTGTATGACATGTATTGTTGGCATCGTCCCGTCTTTTATTTACAACCTCTCCAACTTCAACATTAACTGGGTCCGGCAAATGATTATGTTCAACTTCTCTTTCAATTTTGCCATTTATTTTCAATCCTATTACAAATGTTATTTTTATAATATAAACATTTAGAATAAAACAATTTATTTAAAATAATAATTTAAATAAACAAAACCTTCGATTTCATCTTTATTAGTCACGACAACTCCAGGACATTTTTTTCTTTATATTTTGTACATCTCCAGAGAATACTATTTTACTTAATCCGGTGTTTCGTATATAATTGACCATTTAAATTTAACAACGGAGTATTTTTCTGGCTTCTTACAAAAAATAAATTCATAAATTAACAATAACAGTCACAAAAACAAAATGATCAAAACTGTTCAACAGTCACGATGAAACTAATCACTCTTCATATCGGAATACCTAAAATTGAACGTAAACAAACCATAAGTATTTACACTCATCGATAATTCGAATATAAACAAACCGTGAATTTTATAAATTCAGGAATTTTATGTATCCGGGGATTTTATATAACATAAACAAACCGTGAATTTTATAAATTCAGGAATTTTATGAATTCGGGGATTTTGTATATTAGGACTTTTTTCATCGGGGATTTATTTTCGGGGATTTATTCGCCAGGTATTTTTATTCGGGGATTTCTTACGGACACCCTATTTTTAGGCTCATTTTATGACGGCGAAAAAGACCCTCTAAAACGCATTTGTTGGCGAGTTATCGCAAAAACCAGTTTGGACCTGCTATACCAGGCCATTATAGAATGATTCTTTCATCGAAACTCAGCTAACGTCTTACAAAGCTCTAACTTAGAGTCTCCATGGAGTCACAGGTACAATATACAATTTTTGTAAGAATTCAGCTGACTCGCCAGTATATTTGATTCACCGTCTTATACTTCAGAATAAGTCTTGAAAATCTCGAATTCAATTTTGTGACAGCTTTTAAGATTTCAAGACTATTTTTAGGCTCATTTTATGACACCGAAAAAGACCCTCTAAAACGCATTTGTTTGCGAGGTACCGCAAAAACAAGTTTGGACCTGCTTGACAAGGCCATAATAGAATATTTCATTCTTTGAAACTCAGCATACGTCTTACAAAGCTCTAACTTAGAGTCTCCATGGAGTCACAGGTCCAATCTACAATTATTTTTGTAAAAATTTGGCTTACTCGTTAGTATATTTTATTTACCGTATTAAACTTCAGAATAAGTCTTGAAAACTCTATATTTAAATTTTGACAGCTTTTAAAACTTGAAGACTATTTTTGGGCTCATTACAACAGATCGAAAGAGACCCTCTAAATCGCATTTGTTGGCGAATTATCGCAAAAACAAGTTTGGGCCTGCTCTATCAGGCCATTATTGAATATATCTTTCTTCGAAACTCAGCATACGTCTGACAAAGCCCAAGCTTAGAGTCACCATGGAGTCATAGGTCCGATATACAATTATTTTTGTAAGAATTCGGCTGACTTGCCAGTCAACCAAATTTAGTAGGGTTGATCGCCAGATTCTTGACAGAAGGCCAATGCTTTACGCATAGGGATTCTGGCGAGCTATAACGTAAACCTTTTTATTTTAAATTGTAGCATTTATTACTAACAAAAATATCTTCAGTATCATATCTTGACTCTGAAATTTTTCTTTTTTTTTTCCTTATGTTGAACATTTTTCTCATCCATTTTGATGTAATTTTAAAATATTATTCACACAATACCAGCCCTGCTATATACGTGTGGCACACGTGTGGACCACACGTATGGATAGGTAAAGGGAGCCTGTGCCGTTTATATCGAGTTCCTTACGGGGTTGACCGTGGCAGGTTATAGCGAGGGTGGTCGGTTTTATGGTGGTGTATAACCATATGTTGGAAGCAAGTAATGGGGTAAAAATAATGTCGGTTTTTGGAATTATAATTGTCTGGCATGTTTTGATTGAGGTTGGTGTTGCCTTTTTGAACATTGAATACTCGCAGGGGGCGTCTGGACCTGCGTCTCTTAGGGGCAGAGATTCATCACATAATTTTGAATCTCCATGGTCTAGACACGATCGTATAAACTCATTATTCACGAGGACATACATTTTCAAATTTTCCGAAATAATTATATTTTCCGTTCTTGGTTGAATTGCCACATAGCCGGAATTATTAAGGGGCAGATCTATGGGGTTCGGAAAGCTATGAATTTTGTAAAGATCTAAATTATCATTGTTTAAAAGCGGTAATTTTAGAGAGACGTGGAGTTTTCCATCGGTTGTGAATACACTTGTTTTTGCTATTTCGAACAGATATGATGCAGTAGTGATTTCAGTCGCATTCGGGAGTTTATAAATATTGCTCAAGTGGATAATTTTAGTAAGCAAATCTGTAATTTGTGAGTGGGATAAAATCAAGGGGTGCAGGTGACCGCGGGCTGTTGTTTGCAGCACTTCTAACAGCGTTTCGTAGCTGTGTTTCAATTCGTCAATTTCGATTTCGTACTTATTCCACCAGGTGGAAACATTCAGGTAATCAAAGTTGTATTCTTCGAGCGAATAATTTTTGGAAATTTCCTTAATTACAGCGAGAAGGTATTTCATCTCTTTTGCATTGCTTTCACCAACTTTGTGTAAGTTTTCAAGTTCGGATTTCATATAATGGGTGGTGTCGAGGGCTAATTTTGTTAGATTTTTCTGATTGTAACACAGTTGGTCTATATTTGCTGTCATGATTTCTCTATCTTTGGCGTCCATGATCCCGAAAACCCATTTAGCGGCCCAACCACCTATTTCGATGGGTGCTCCGCGTGCGTGTCGGCTCGATGGTTCGCGATTCTGTTTTGGTAGGATAAAGTAAGTACGTATGGATTGATGTAGGTCTTTAGTATCACCTAGTTTCCGTCTCAAGTTTAATTCTCTAACGGAGTTTGGGACGACTTCTTTGGGGAAGGTTTCTACTATTTTATCAATAAAAATTTTGAAATCTCTGTACTCCACGTTGAAATCTCTCTCTATTGGCGGACAATTCATGAAAATATCAAAATGCACTTTTGTTCTAATTAATTTCACCTTTCCCACGTGCTCAAAATGAATCCCGGGGTTGTTGTGGATATCTTTCAATTCAAATAATGGGTTTTCGTCTTTGCACTCAACGTCAACTAAGGTCGAGCTCAAAAACAACAAGACAAACCAAAGCATTTTCTCGGATCGGGCGTTCGAACAGGTTCAGCACGGCTTGTTACTGTAATTGTTGATGATAGGAAAGCTATAGATAGGTAGAAATAGTAAACGTCGAAGATAGGTCGAGATGATGATTATGTGTTTTAATAAAATTTTTTTAAACGGTCTTTGTGTACTAAAATGGTTTTACCGTTTTGACTGCGCAATAAAGCTGTGTTATTATCTCGAACTTCAAGAACGTCGAAGACTCCGTTGTAAAACTTGTCAAGCTTGTTCTTCCGTGGTAATTTATTTACGTAAACCTTTTTTCCAGGTTGTATTTTAAGGGGCTTAGCGGACTTGTCATAATACATTTTATTGTGGATTTTTGAAGATTCTAAGTTTTTCAGAGCGATTTCCCTAATTTCGACTATTCTTGAAGCTAGGTCGTAAATATAGCCGTAATAAGTGTCGTTTTCGAAGTCATCCAAGCATGCAGAAGGGATGCGGGGGTTGCGACCCATCGCGATCTCGTAAGGAGTGAATCCCGTAGAAGAATGGACGGATGAATTATATTCCATCATGGCGAAAGGGACGAGTTCATCCCAATCTTGAAACTTGGGGGCGTTAGTTCGAAGATAGTCTTTCAATACAGAGTGAATTCGTTCTAACGAGGCATTGGACTGCGGATGCCAGGATGTCATGGTTTTTAACTTGCAGTCAAACATGCTTTCGAGGTGTTTGAGCAGTCTGTTTCTGAAGCTTTTTGCTTGATCGGTTAGAATAATTTTTGGGACTCCGTGGGTGGCTATGAGGTGAATCGCTAAGGTCTGTGCTACGGTGAGGGCTTTTAAATTTGGTATAGGGACTGCGATACAGAATTTTGAAAATAAACATTGCATGGTTAGGATGTAGGCGTTACCCTTAACTGTTCTGGGCATAGGTCCAACGGCATCGATTGCAACCTTGAAAAAGGGTTCTGCAGGAGAATCGTTGATTACCATAGGTTCTTTGGTGCGATAACCGATGAGTTTAAACTCTTGGCATATTCGACAGCGATGTATGTAGTCGACTACGTCTTTGCGTAAACCGGGCCAAGTAAAATTTTCCCTAACTCTACGATAAGTCTTTTCAACTCCGCGATGTCCTCCGAACAAGCTGTCATGACGCTCTTTTAAGATAGTATCATGCAACTCGGGCGGCGGTATCACGCAGGATCCTAGACAGATTGTAAGGGTCATGGGAACATTTTTCAAATGATCTCGAATTTTCCGATAAAGGGTACCGCGGGGCAATGCGTCTGTGAGCTCGCCTTTTCGTGCTATCCTGGCTGAAGTTATTTCTCTTTCAAGTAGCAGATGATAAAGGTTATAAAAACATTCTCTCAAAGGGCTTTGTCTAATCGGTGTTTTCTCCGTTTCGGTTACGACTAACGAAAAGATGGTTCTCCCCCTGTTTGTGGAGACGAGCACGTCTCCCACCGTCGGGTTCGCGTCACTGAGGTCGATTTTTGAGATTAATTTAAGCTCGTTTAGCAATTGATTGTTGGGTGTGTTCAGATTTAAATTTGCAGGTATGAAATGAATTATATTATCTTTGTGACCGGTCAGGGACTCTCTGACAGGTCTGATCACCATGGTTTTCCTGGGATCAGGGTGAATTCCAGGAATACTGGAGTCAGGTAGTATTATCGGTGGAATGCTGTCGGGTTTTACGAAAAGATTACTATGGGGTTTTAAATTAAACGAGTTCAAATTATCAACAGAACCATTTAAGTCGTGGTGCGAGTGAATCGAGTTTTCAGGGTTATCAAGTGTTGTTCTCGTTTTGATAATTTCCAGTTGATCGGCAGACGCATGAGTTCTCTGGGGGACGGTTACCGGCGTAGGAATTACGTTTTTGGTGGTGATGATAGATTTACGCGGTTCTCTGGTATCGTGTTTAGATAGGATAGTAGACGTGGAACTCGCAGATGTATCGGATTCCCCGCTCGACATGATCTTTGTGTCGTCTAAAGGCAAAGCGTTAGATTGAGAAAGCAGATCTGGATTCATAGGTGGTATTCTTGGTGTTATCATGGTGGACGAGAGCAAGGGTGTTCTTAATTCAGACTCGTCGGCCAGCTGCCATTTTGACAAATCAAGCAGAGATTGGGTTTTGTTAAGAGTAGGCTGATCATGAGGGTCGATTAGATCATTTTCTAAATAACCAGGGTCACTGTGAGCGACGGAGTGGTCTGCTTCAAAATAATTGGGTCCTAGTTCGGTGGTTTCTAGAAGTTCTTCCCATTTTCCTGAATCCCACCAAAGGGAATTGAACCCTTCGATGAATTCGTTCCTTTGTTCCGGGGTAAAGTTTATGGGTTTCAAGGGCGATGGAGTTTTCGGCTTCCGACTTTGCGTTTCTGGTGGACTGAGGTCTTCTTCGTCCGATGAAGAAGAGTCGTCGTCGACCGAGGGTTTTACTCTTTTTGAAGGAGTGTCGAAGAAAGCCTTTCTCTGGGGCGATTTATCGAATTGGGCGACGACCTCTTCGAATTCGTCGGACGGTATCATTGTCTCATCGAGTTCGTCCACGTCAAGAGTTGGCGCGGCTTGCTCAGGGGTGTTATTTTCGAATTCGGTGGCAGAAAATGTTGTCGGCGTGGGCGAAGGGTCTACTAGACTGGGGAGCAGAGATCTATGACATAAGGGAACGGGCACGTCGGAGACGTCTGACTCGATACTTTCGGATTTTTCTGCTTCCGAAGTTGTGCTCTCTGTTTCAGGCTCTGTGTAGCGTGCCTTTTCCCTGGTCTCTGTGAGTCGTTGGTTGCGTCTGAGTTTTAGATGGGAGGCTATGGTTTCACCTTGAAGGGTGCCTTGACCAGAAGCGTTCAAAGGTATCGGTGACTTGTTTTTAGACCCCGTCGGTCTGCCTCTCCTTGGAGGACCAGCCTTAGTGGGTGATTTTTCGCTCATGCTTTTGTTCCGGGCTTCGCGAGCTAAAGAGGTTTTGGTGGGTTTAGGGTGCCGAATCGGCAGCATCGTTTTGGATTTTATTTTGCTCGCGGGTGGATTGGTTCTGGGGGTGACTGTGGAGGCCTTTCCGGGTGGATGTTCTTTATCGATTGGATTTCGGGACAGCCAGTCCGCATTGGTATTCTGTTTACCAGGTTTGTATCGAAAAATATACCTGTAACCACGGAGTCTGGCTCGCCAGCGGTTTAGTCTAGACATAGGGTCTTTAATGGAGTCAATCCACTCTAAGGGCTCATGGTCGCCGTATACGTAAAAGACTCGACCGTAAAGGTAGTGTCTGAAGTGCATTATGGCAAGGACTACGGCCAAGCACTCTCGTTCTGTAGCAAAGTAATTCTGCTGGTGTTTGTTTAAAGTTCGAGACATATACGCAATGGGGCGATCGTTGTTGGGTTCTCCCTGGCTTAAAACTGCGCCTATGGCGTAAGCGCTTGCATCTGTTGTAAGAATGAAAGGTTGGGAGAAATCGGGGCAAATTAGAACGGGTGCGGAGCATAGAGCTTCTTTGAGCCGTTCAAAACTGTTTTGTTGTTCAGACTCCCGTTAAAATTTAACGTTCTTTTTAAGGAGGTCGTTAAGGGGCTTAGCAATATCAGCGAAGTGATGGATGAATTGCCGGTAATAGCTACAGAGCCCAAGGAAATATCTGACGTCATGTGCGCTCTTTAAAGGAGCGGCGTTTTTGACGTCCTCGATTTTTCCGGGGTCGGGTCTGACTCCAAATTGGTCGATGTGGTGACCGAGGTACTTCAGGGGTAAGAAACTCGCATTTTTCTATTTTTAGCTTCAATCCGGCGTTGAACAGCCTTTGAAAAGCTTCATTAACCTTGCGCTCGTGAGTCTCCAGGGAATCGGCAAAGATAATTAGGTCGTCCAAGTAGACTAATAGTTCGACTCCTTGAAGCCCTGTCATAATTGTATCCATGAGTCGTTGGAACGTAGGTGGAGCGCAGCACAACCCAAAGGGCATTGCTGTGAATTCGTAGTGGCCGTAAGGGGTAGAAAAAGCAGTTTTAGCTCTGTCGTCAGGGTTCATGGGGATTTGATGAAACCCGCTTACCAAATCGAAGACTGAAAAGTATTTTTTGATTTTCCCAGAGATTCCAAGATCTCCTGAATGTTGGGGAGTGGGTAGGAATCTGGGATCGTTAAAGAGTTGATTCTACGATAATCAATCACAAGGTGATGTTGTTTTCGACCGTCTGGGCCAGGGCGTTTAGGGACTATCCAGAGGGGAGAATTCCAAGGGCTCGAAGATGGTTGGATGACTCCTTTCTCCAACATCTCGTTAATTTGTTTCTTAACTTCCTCTTGTATCATAGGAGGATAGCGGTATTGACGGGTATAAATGGGTGTGTCGTTTTTTAAAGGGATACTATGCTGCACTAGGTGTGTGCGAGGTGGATCATCGCCAGGTAGCATGAAGAGGTAGGAGAACTTCTCTACTACTCGTTGAAGTTGAGCCAAAGATTCGGAATCGTGGTGTTCTCTTTTTAGAAGTTCAATGATTTTGGAGACTCTTTCTTCAGGAAGACAAGGGGTCCCTTCACCTTCAGATTCGAAGAAGTCTTCAGAGTCATCAAATTCGAAAGGGTACAGATCCTGAACTGGGATTTCAACTTCTTGGGGTTCTTCTTTAGTGTTCAAGGCTAAGACGTAACAAGAGCCATTTTCGTTAGTCACCGCGGCTTCTCCGATAAAAATTCCCGTAGGGGTCTGAATTCGGGGTAGGTACGCCTCCCCTTTTGGAGATTTCTGCGTAACGGGGACTTCAATCACGACTCTGACGCGAGCTGGCAAGACGTATCTAGTACGAAGGGCTTTACCTCTCAGTCGACGAGCCCTATAATGAAAAACTGTAGGTGGAATTTTACTAGATGTGGGGTGAGCATCACAGGTAGTAGAAGGTGTATGATTTTGGGTACTCTGCCTGTCATCAGAATTCTGGGATTCCGAGTCGCTACTATCTGATGCACTTGAGAAAGAGATAGTTCGGGTTTTATCTTGTGTGATCAAAGTATTATTGGCCAGATCGATGCGGCCTTTCTCATTATGCAAGTAGCGGGATCCTAGAATAGCATCATCCTTTAACGAGGATTGTTCGGGGAGGACGTGCATTCGATGGGTTCTCCCGCTTTCGCAAAAGAGGACGGTACCGCGTGGCGAGACGGGCTGGGTTCCGATCCCAGTGAGTTGCAACACTCGTGACCTGTCAATAGGGTACGTAGGGTTTAGCGATTGAATTCTTATCACGCTCACGTCGGTACCCGTGTCGATAAGGACTCTACCTTTTCCGGTTCGAAATATCTCGTTTGTTATAGTCATTTTAGGGGTACCGTAAGATCGTTTCCTCCCCTTTTTAAACAAATTTCCTGGGTTTTTGGGATCTAATATTTGAGGGGATTGATACTCAGAGGTTGGGCTGAAGTCGGAGGGGGTCTCAGAGGTGTCACGAGATTCTTGGGTAGAGTTTTCGGATTCTGATCCAGAATTGGAACAGGAGTCTGATTCGGAAGAGAGATTTTCAAAAAGGGAATCTGGGAAGTCTTTCCGCATCTTTTCAGCTAATTTTGTTTTTAATAAACTTGCTTTTCGGAGTTTTTTTTAAAGATCTTCTGCTAATGACGGCGTCTTGAGAAAAAGGGGCGTCGTCGCCAACAAGGTAAAATAAAAGTCTTTGTTTGTAAAATTTTAAGGGTACTCGGCCAGTGGACTCTGTTTTATCTCCGTCTTCACTCTGTATCGTGAGAGGGGGATTTTCAAGATAGTATGCGGAGTCTTTAAGGACTGAGGTTTTGATCAAATTTACCTCGTTAGAAAGCGCTGCAGAGCAGGTGATATTGCCCTTATTGAACCAGGGGTGGCTTAATTTGACTGATGGTGCGCCCCTTGTTTCGACAATTCGTCGTACTTCCCGGACTTGTATGTTTTCACTGACCGGCGCTCCGGGTGTTGGTAGCTCGCCTGGGCGCCGTTCTGGCGAGCTGTTCCCCAGTTTAAATTGTCAGGAGAGTCTACAGTCGCAGGCTTTGTAGGTGTAACCGGGCGAGGGATATTCGGATGGTTCGCAGATGTTGATGGACCAGGGGATGCATGTCTGGGTGATGGATTTGGACCGCGCGAGTCGTGCGGGTACCCATAAGCATAAGGGTTCGCGTAGGGCATTTGATACGGTGGCATAGACATTTGGGGATAGTAATAAGGTAGTGGCGGTGGGTAGTAATGCATCGAGGGCAGAGCGAAATAAGGGTTTTGACTTCGGTAGGGTGAAGGTTCTCTCGGTCTATCATAATTTTGATATCGGTTCCCAGGGCTTTCGGGTCTGGGTCGATCGTTCGGCGAACCTGGGCGACCGGGTCTGATAGTCCTTTCGGGGGGTTTAAGTATGCCAGTCGGCTGGTCATAGCGAAGAGACGGTTGGCGTCTAGCTTACCATCCGATGTGTACTTAACAGTTTTAGGCATTCGGGTATCATCTCTGTCATAAGAATAAGGGATGGTGCGATGGTAATTCCGGGGGTCGTCAAAATCTGAGAAACGCACGTTATTTCTCGAAGAAGTTTCTCGATCCGGAGTCTGAGGGCGTTGGTACGGACTCGGGGATCGCGACCGGGGTGGTCGTGGCGAGGGCGAGTACTCGATGTCTGCACGGTTAGTCGTCCCAATGTTTACCCACTCCTCCGCGCTAACAGCGGCGTCCAGGGCATCGTTGAACGTTGCCGGGGTGTGTGCAGCCATTTGGTTACGAATAGCCGAGGGCAGACCGCGTATGAAGTATTCTTTAGCCAAATCTTCGAACAGGGTCTTGTTGTGTTCCTTAATTTGATCGTTGGCCGCACCTTCGTTTTTCAACTTTGTGGCGGCGCGAACTATGGATGAAAGACGATCAAAGAAGTTTAGCACGGATTCGCCTTGCTTCATATACGACTCCGATATTAAGTTAAGGTAGTACGAAAGAGAACGCTTTTGGCTAAATCTATCTGTGAGGTGTGTGCGGAGGTCCGCTAGGGTATTAAAGGTCTTGCCTTCAATGCTTGATTTCGCCTTGCCGGTCAAGCGTGAAATCACTCCCTGCAAAAACACTCCTTTAAGTTCTGGGTCTGCTAACCGATTATCATAATTCTCGACATTCTGGAGCCAAACTCGCAGGGGAGTTGAATAAAAAGGGATGGATGTGAGGGCGCTTTGCATCAGCGCGGAAGCTTGCAAGTTCGCGAACGCGGCACGAGACTCGTTCAGGGTCGCGGCCATGACCGACATATTCTCAGCCATGCGGCGGCCGTGCTCGAGTCGAGCCCGAGTTCTCAGGGTTTCGTCCGTGAGGGCTTCTATTTCATCTAGTGTCAAATTTGCACCTGCCATCTTCGAATAGGGCCTAATAAAGTTTTATCAATGAACGACAAGAGTCCGAGAGGAGGTTGAAAGAAAAGTTTACTGTTCGGGGCGATGAGCTAAACAAAGTGGGTGGCAAATTTTCGAACAAAAGTTTTCGAATCGAACAATAAAATTTACACGTCAAACAAAAGAAACAAATTTTATTCGGAGTCTTCGTAAAAGCGAATTGAAAGAAATGAACGGCGAATGAAAGAATAAAAGAAACAAAGAATGTGCGCGTCAGCAATAAGTCGCTAAACTTTCTCCTTGAAATTCTCGAACACGAAAAATATGATGAAATAAATTTCAGCTCTGATTTTCACGAACTAATTAAACCAGATTTTAAATTAAGTAATTTATTTTTAATTTTAATAAATTTAAATTCTCAAAACAAGATCCAACCAAAGAGTTTCAGCGAAAAGGCAGGTATGGCTCCCCACAAGGGATGCCATTTATGTCGCGTGCGAACGTGACAATAATTATTTGATTTAATTTAATTTAAGTTTAATTTAATTTAAGTGGGAACTTACCCCCTATGAGCAGATCACGCAGTTATCTGCTCGTCACCCTTTTTGCTTGTCTTTGGTAGGATTTATTTGAGGAAAAATAAAAGTAATTTTTAAAGTTAATGATAATCTAAATAAAAAATTATACGCTAAGTATGATCTTTAAAAAATACTTTTAAAAAAGTAATATTTACGGCGATTGGTTTTTTTAAAAGGAGTCTAAATAAAAAGTTATACGCTAAATATAATAATCTTTTTTTGAAAATGAATTAATGAAAGAAGAGAAATCAAAAAATTTATTACGGACGACTTGAGGCCGAATTACTTATTATTTAAAAATAGTTTCTCTTCTAAAAGATGATCATATTATGTTGAATCACCTTCAACATACGTAAAGTTAACAATTTTTCAATTATAGCACATACATGGGAAAACACATGCAAATTGCACACAACTCAAACACTTTTTAAAATTAAAAATTAAAATATGTTATTAAGAAACACACTGAGCATTCAAAATATAATTTAAAAATACAGGTATCAATGATTTTTTTCGAGATAATTTAGTTCAAAGAATATTAAATTTTTACAGGTCAAGTATAGCCATACATTGTGATTTAGTTGATTTCTAACTTAATTACAACATATTTTAATTTCAAAAAGTGTTGGAATTGTGTGCAATTTGCATGTGTTTTCCCATGTATGTAATATAATTGAAAAATTGTTAACTTTACGTATGTTGAAGGTGATTCAACATAATATGATCATCTTTTAGAAGAGAAATTATTTTTAAATAATAAGTAATTCGGCCTCAAGTCGTCCGTAATAAATTTTTTGATTTCACTTCTTTCATTAATTCATTTTCAAAAAAAGATTATTATATTTGGCTTATAACTTTTTATTTAGACTCCTTTTAAAAAAATCAATCGCCGTAAATATTACTTTTTTAAAAGTATTTTTTAAAGATCATACTTAGCGTATAATTTTTTATTTAGATTCCTTTTTAAAAAACCAATCGCCGTAAATATTACTTTTTTAAAAGTATTTTTTAAAGATTTTATTGCGTAAATTCGGTAAATATTTAAATGTATTTCCTTTTTGTCCACAAGTTCAAAAAACCAAACTCCATAAATAAATCATTAATATTGTTGAAATATGTCTTAATAAATTATTTCACGAACTTAACAAATTCTAAATAATTTAACAATAACTAAGATATATCCAAATATTCTGATGTAAAACTACGACATAAACCAGAACCTTTAAAGTCCAAGGGAAATCAATTTTATATGTAAAAAAAAAAAATTCAATTTAGTATTTACCTATTTTTTAAATGTACATTGCATAACTTTATTTTAATGTAAATTTACATTGAAATGTAGCAAATACTCATTTGTAACCTTAAAATGATTTAAAAAAAGATAAAAATTTTCAATGATTGGTTCATGTTAACTTAGATATATATAGTTCTTCTGTTAAAAATTACTTTTATATAATTTTATCATTATCCAGAACCCATAAAAATCATAGACATAATTTATTGTTATTAACTACTTTTGAATTCGTTTTGCATACATGATAGATGGACAAACTAAATCCACTTTAAAAATAATGGAGCAAATGCTCATCCGTACTTTAAAAATCCATGCAAAATAGAATTCATAATTTTTGGTCCACTGGATACCTAGACCCAAAACTATCTGTTTCTATTGTACTTTTTAATTCTTGTAAAAAAAATTAACCAATTTTAAAATGTAAAATCACTTTGGCCGCATAACTTAAGCTTGCTTACAGAAAACAAAAAAGATAAAAATTTTTAATAATTGATTCATGTTGACTTGGATATATCTAGTTCTTTAGGTTTAAATTTCTTTTATATAAATTTTATCATTAGTCAGAACACATAAAAATCATAGACATAATTTACTGTTATGAAGTACTTTTGAATTCATTTTGCATACATAATTGATGGACAAACTAAATCCACTTTGAAAATAATGAAGCAAATGCTCATCCGTACTTTAAAAATCCATGCCAAATAGAATTCATAATTTCTGGTCTACTGGATACCTAGACCCAAAACTATCTATTTCTTTTGTACTTCTAAATTAACCAATTTTAAAATGTAAAATCACTTTGGCCACATAACTTAAGCTTGCATACAGACAACAAAAAAGATAAAAAATTTTAATTATTGATACATGTTGACTTAAATATACTTATCATTAACACCCTGAGTGAATGTAACAGTTACAATCAAAATTAAAATTCATTGTCAGACATCAAGTTTATTTTAGAAAAAAGGTGGGATTACAAAACTTTCAGACATCAAGTTTATTTTTGAAAAAGGGTAGGATTACAAAACTTTAACAGTTCAAGTGTATTGGCTCAGAGCATATACATTTCTATGATGATTCTATGAAATTAAGCGATAATGCGTATGACAATGACATTATGTGCTGCAATTGCACCTTTTGCAATTTGCAAGTTGGGTGGATTATAAAAAAGTAATTTGCAAGTTCAACCTGACACACACACACACACACAAACACACTCATTCAGAAAAAACTTTATTTTTAATATTGCCAATATGCACCTCCAGCCATCAGGTCCCCAACACAACCACAGCACAATTATTATCAACTCACAGGGCACACCACAATAATTGAAAAATCTTTGATGATGATCATAGAAAGACTGTAGAGATTATTTATTTCATACTCTTTTATTGAAATTAAACAAATTAATAATTATAAATTCGACCACTTATTTAAGGGAACGTTCATAAACCACGTGGTCATTTTTTCGAAGATTTTGAAGGGCCCTCCCTCCCATGAAGATCAGCGTAGTATTTTTATCAAATTTTCGACCCTCCCTCCCCTATAGTCACGTGGTTTTTTTTACGATTTCAAATTGTAAATATGAATACTATTAGTTTTTTAAAGACATTATTTTTTAAGTTATAATTTAATGATTTAATACCAGGGGCGCAACAACTCCTTTCAGCTAGGGGGTGTCCTGAGGTCTACCCCTCCCCCCCCCCCCCCAATAAAACTGACGTTGAGAAAAAAAAAAAAAACGATGAGTTCAATAAATAGACTGGTTAATTATCCCCCAAGCTCTAAACCCCCAAAACACTGGGCGTAGAGTTTAATGAATAATCTGATCAGCTATCCCCCAAGCCTTGAACCCCCAAAACCCTAGGCGTCGAGTTCAATAAATTAACTGATCAGCTATCCCTCAAGCTCTAAGCCCCCAAAACCCTGGGTGCCCGAGTTCAACAAAAAAACTTATCAGTTTTCCCCCAAGTCTTGAACCCCCAAAACCCTGGAGGCGCGAGGTCAACGAAAAGACTCATCAGTTGGTAACCAGAGTTTTGGGAGGTTTAGAGTTTGGGGGATAACTGATCAGTCTTTTCGTTGACCTCGGGCCCCCAGGGTTTGGGGAGTTCAAGACGTGGGGGATAGCTGATCAGTTTATTTATTGAACTCAAGTTCAAAGAAAAAACTGATCAGTTATCTCTTAAGCTCTGAATCCCCCAAAACCCCATGAAAATCAATATTTAATCAATAAAATTTCAATGTCATTTCAAGTAAAAATCTTCGAAAAATATTATTTTTAACAAAATATCAATTGAAATTGGATCCAAGGCTCAAAATATGGTAAATTTTCCAAAAGAATCAAGAAAGAATCACAAAAGAATCAAAAGAATCATCAATGATTCTGGAGAGCATAGTCCCTCGCTGGAAACCCAAGTTCAATAAAAAAACTGATCAGCTATCTCCCAAGCTCTAAACCTCACGAAACTCTGGTTACCGAGTGAAATAATTTTATAATTAAAGCGTACTTTATATTTGAATATCAAGTCCATAAAAAAGTGTTTTTTTTTGTTCCACAAAAATGTTGTGGTGTACTTTAATATACATCACTTGGAAATATTACAAAATAATAAAAAGATAAAAAAATAAAAATAAAAATAAAAAATAACTAATAAACAAACAAAAATTTTTAAACTTTTCTCGAAATGTGTCTGCTTCTTAGAAGCATTTAATTTATAGTTAAAAAAAAAAATTTGTTGATAATGTTGCAAACGAAGAGTTCACCAATAAGTAAAAATTTATAGCGTTTCCCTAATCAACCACCCCATTTTGGAGTTCAAAATTTCAGACTTACAACTTCATGATATAATTGCAACAGTTCAACGTAGTTAGGTACCGTTACAAAATTATTTATTTCGTTAATTAAAATGCACTCATATTTTTGGAATAATTTAACTCGGGCGACCAGGGTCTTGGGGGTTTAGAGCTTGGGAGATATCCGACCAGTTTTTTTGTTGAATTCGGGCGCCCAGGGTCTTGGGGGTTTAAAGCTTGGGGGATAGCCGACTTTAACGTTTGACAGTAAAATATTATGAATCAAAACATCGATTCATGCACTTTAAAAACCACGTGCTTTTCTGAATCAACAGCCCTACCCACCACGTAACCTTTCGTAGCCTTTTAATCGCCCCCCCTCCCCCCCTATTTGGGCCACGTGGTTTGTGAACGTTCCCTAAGGGTTTTTGACGTTTTAAGGTGCCATATAATAAGGGCCAATTTGAGTAGCTCCTCCCGGAGGAGCTTTTAAAATTAAGAGCTCCTCCCGGAGGAGCACCTCAAAACCTTCAAAAAACCTTATATTTAACATGTTTTAGGGGGCTCCTCCCAGAGGAGCCGTAATTTTCAGAGCTCCTCCCGGAGGAGCCAAAAAAAAAAGAGCTCCTCCTGGATAGAATTATATAATATAGGAAGACATACATACATACATACATACATACATACATATATATATATATATACATATTTTGGAAAAAAAATAAAAAAAAGATGGGTTATTTTGGTTTTTTTAAATACATGGGTGGATTGCGCGTAATTTGCTTAAAGAGGGTGTATTATTACTTTAGGAATTTTTCATGTGATAGTGACCCCTGTTCATATATACATACATATAGTGTAAGTGCTAGAAATAAGAATAAACTTATCACTTATAAAAATAAATTTTCTACTTTTTCAGGGCTGAATTCGAAAATGTTTACTTCATCAATTGTTCATTTTTGTTCCTTTTTCAATGTCAATCCCTAAAATTTGAATTAAACCATGAAAAATGACTTATAGATTCTACCGGTTACATGACTTAGAACTAGTAGCCCCAATTACTGAATAATTTTATCATAAAGTCGTTAATGCAAAGTACTTATAATCTTGGTACTCCATTTTTTAGGTACTGAAAATATCTTAATACCTCACTGCTACAATACTTGAAAGTATTTTTTTTTAGGTACTTTCAATATCGATACACAGCCGGTGTTAATCTCAATTTTTCTTTTATTTCTTTTGCTGCTGGGGGCGAGGAGGAAGGAGGGGGGGAGGGTTGAGTTCCCTCTTCAACACCTTATTATTTTCCAGTTGAAAGTTAATTAATTTAATACGAATCCGATCCGATCCCAATTCAATCCAATCCAATGCAATCCGATGCGATCCATTCCCAATGCGATTCAATCCAATGCGATTCAATCCAATGCGATCCGATCCCAATCCAATGCGATCCGATGCGATTCAATCCGATCCAGTGCGATCCGATGCGATGCGATGCGATCCAATCCAATCCGATCCAATGCGACCCGATGCGATCCAATCCAATCCAATGCGATGCAATCTTATCCAATCCGATCCAATGCGATTCAATGCAATCCAATTCGATGCGTTCTAATCCAATTCAATCCAATGCGATCAAATGCGATTCAATCCGATTCAATGCGATCTGAGGCGATGCGATCCGATCCAATGCGATTCAATCCGATCTAATCGGATTCAATACAATTTAAAATCGTATGGCATGATCGAATACGATTCATTATAATCCAAAGTCAACATTCAGTCAAATAAAATTAAAAAAAGTGATTCTCTCTAGCTGAATGCAATCCAAGTACATCGAATTCAATGCAATGAATAAAAAGTGATGAACTGAAACCCAATCCGATTCAACAGTATTCAGGTAATCCAATTCAATTTAAAATAATAATACAACGCAGTCTAATTCGACACATCATAATCCAAAGCGATCCTCTACAATGTAATTTTTTTAAATGTAATACGCTGTGATTTAGTCAGATATATTTTTAAGCAATGCAATAAAAAAATAATTCTACGGTGTTAAATGTGATCGACTGTAATCTTATGCAACTTGATTTTTTTCAATCCAACTCCATATGACGCATTGACAATCATGATAATTCATGCATTCAGATGCGTTTTATATCAAGATATTTCCCGTGGAGATGCATAATATACAACTGTACATTTTAGAAACATACAAACAAAATTATAATCACCATACTCACTGTTTATAATTCACCATACTTTTTTTTCTACTTAGATATTTTTGCTCGAGGCTGCCTACACACGTTTTTGATCATATTCTTCTTTTTCGAATTAGACTTTTAGGGTGAAATCGGCATCGTGTGTCTGTACGATGCAACAATAAGTTTTAATTCTGTAATATATAATGTTTTCATCGAATTTTTTGACACCCTATAGTCTGTGCTCAACTAATACATATGTGCGAGTAATCCTCTAGAAATTCCTCAACACTATGCGCAGAAAAAAATTTAGCGCACTCGCATTCGATAGCTATGATTTATAGATAATATTTGAGTATGAAGTTTAATTTTTTATCAATAATCCTAATAATTATAACGTGTTAAATCAAATTCGTGTTAATAATTGAGTGATTTATATTGATAGGCCAGGCTAGAAACGGTTTTGAAAAAAATAAATTATTAGCAGGAAACCGACCACGGGAAAATTTAGTTAAAATCGCATTTAATGAAAAGGCGTAAAATCCCAACTTGGCAAATTCCTGGAAAGGGTTGAGGGGTGAGTTTCAGGGGTTGAAAGCGGTTTTAGGCGTTTTTCAACGTAAGTATGCATTTTAGATGAAAAAGTCCCATACAAAAGTTGTAGATAATATAAAAATCTAAAACTTTTTAAACATGCATTTTTTACCATAACCTCAAAATTGAGGAGATAAACGCTAATAACCGTATTTTTAGTTTTTGATTTTCTTTCTTAGAAAAATTGATATATAATTATGAAATTTTGGTGAGAGGTAGTATTTTTAACGTTAAATCTGCCTATAATTTTTTTTTTTAATTCTAAGTGGTTTGTGAAATATTTCATTTTTTCTCTTTTTAAGGTTATGTGTTCGAGCAAAAAGTTATAAGGTAAAATTTTTGATATTTGAAAAAAATCAGTGGTTTTCGGATTTGTTGAAAAGTCTACTTTCAGATAAAAATATAAAAAAGTAGGGTTAAAATGCAAAATCATGCCTAAAATCGAGAGAAACCAAAAAAGTCTTTTTTTTTTTAATTGATTTTTCGATATTTTTTAGAAACTACACAATTTTAGTTTATAAAATTGTTTTGAATTCATGTATTTTCATTTTTTTTACTAAATCTCAAATTTATAGAACTACCTCTACTTATTTATTTAATAAAAGTATGATAAATTGATTTTATTGATAAAAAATTGAAAAAAAGTAACGATTTTTGCATGAAATTTTTTTTTTTTATCTACAAATAAACTTAAAAATATATATTTTTTTTGTTATTGACTTAAGGTGAAGGTATTTCAATAAATTTAGCAGAAAAAGTAGTTTCTAATAAAATAGTCTAACTTTATTTTGTTCAGTTTAGCTGTATACAAAGCAATGTAAAATATTGTTAAAGCTAACGTTAAAATATAGTACATTTTATGAATTTATCGAAGTCAAATATTTATTTACAAAAATCAGTTATTTGCATGTAATCTAGGTCTTTTTATTAAGTTTGTATAAGGTGAGTCGTCATCAGATTCTGCAATGTCCATCTTATAGGGATTTTCTTCTTGCAACTTCCTCTTCATCTTCAGAATTTACGAGGCTTTCAAGTTCATCTTCGTCTTCATTTTCAGAACAACCTCTAGTGTTTTTTACTGGCTTATCTGGTACATCTTCTGAATCACTATCGTCATCGAAAGATTGAATTTCTGCGTTACTGCAATCATCAGATCCGTGACAGTTTCTACACAAGTTTGTGCACTTTAAACCGTGTTTAACGCAGCTACATCTACTTCCCTTTTTACAACCAGTTTTACAGCTGCAACAGATAGTTTTTAGTAAACTTTCTGGAATTAATTCTGCTTCAGTAAGGGTTGGCATAAGTCCGTCTAAATAATTTTGCCATCCCCACTGAGTTTCTTCTAGTTTTTCTTGATCTAGGTGTTTCTTCCAGGTTTGAATTTGAAAATAAACTCTGTAGCAATGTTATTCCGCCGCTCTTTCAGTTGATGGTAGTTTTTCTAAACTAAATGAGGTTTTCTTGGTCGCTTGCAGGTAGTGTTGAAATCTTAAGTCATTTAAAGGCGTTTCAGAGTTATTCTTAATTTGATAAATCGAAGCAATCTATTTTTTTTCATTTTCAGCTATGACGTCGTGTTTTGTACTACTTTCATAAAAAGGATCTGCTAAACTTGATAAATTTGGATTTTTTAGTAAAGATCTTATAGTTTTCAACTTTCCTTTTCCAGTAAAACCAGACGTAGTATCGCACCCTGATAAACAGTGGAGAAGAGCGATGTATTTTTTTTCCGATTTATGATTAAAACTATTTGAAGAAAAGTATGAATCTTCAACGTTACTAGAGCCAGGCTTAAAAAAGTATACGTTTAAGTCTTTTTCATTAAA
This sequence comes from Encarsia formosa, assembly GCA_038277355.1. Classification (NCBI taxonomy): domain Eukaryota; kingdom Metazoa; phylum Arthropoda; class Insecta; order Hymenoptera; family Aphelinidae; genus Encarsia; species Encarsia formosa. The sequence continues at coordinate 39,192,886 of CM076186.1, read as the reverse complement.
TTGAGTAAGAAGGACCAAGAGATCTATGTCAGTACCAACAATAATCACCTTGCATCTTTTTCAGCTATTTCTAGGGCTTTGCAAACGATGTGGGCGTTAGCATCTTCTTCTGCTTGTTCGCAAATATAATTGTTTAATTTGAGTATTTCTGATAATGTGTCACATTATATGTGTCGTTATCGAAGTCGTCTAGGCATCTTGAAGTGGTTCTAGGATTTCGTCCCATAGCTATTTCGTAGGGGGTAAAACCTGTGGAAGAGTGGACTGAGGAATTGTATTCCATCATGGCAAAGGGAACTAGCTCGTCCCAGTCTTGATACTTAGGGGTGTTAGTCCTCAAGTAGTCTTTCAAGACAGCATGACTTCTTTCCAATGATGCGTTCGACTGGGGGTGGAAAGATGTCATCGTTTTTAGACGACAGTCAAACATGCTTTCAAGATTTTTGAAGAGTTTATTCCTAAAGCTTTTACCTTGATCGCTCAAGATAATTTTAGGTACTCCATGAGCGGCTATAAGATGTTTAGCGAGGACTTGTGCCACGGTTAGCGCTTTAAGATTAGGTACTGGTACTGCTATACAAAATTTTGAAAATAAACATTGCATAGTGATTATGTAAGCATTGCCATTCACAGTTCGAGGCATAGGTCCGACCGCATCGATAGCCATTTTAAAGAACGGTTCTGCGGGCGTATCGGTAATTACCATGGGTTTTTTGGTGCGATAACCTATGAGTTTAAACTCTTGGCATATTCGGCATCGATGAATGTAATCGACTATATCTTTACGCAAACCGGGCCAAGTAAATTTTTCCCTCACTCTTCTGTAAGTCTTCTCTACTCCACGATGTCCTCCAAATAGGCTATCGTGGCATTCTTTTAGGATGGTGTTGCGGAATTCGGGTGGTGGTGTTATGCAGACACCTAGACAGATCGTTAGCGTCATAGGTATGTTTTTAAGTTGGTATAGAGTTCCACGTGGTAATGCATCAGTGAGTTCGCCCTTTCGTGACATACGAACCGATGTAATTTCTTTTTCTAGTAGTAGATGATAAAGATTGTATAAGCATTCTTTCAAAGAACTTTGCTTAATAGGATTCCTTTCGGTTTCTGTAACTACTAAAGAGAAGATGGTTCGGCCTCGGGTTTTAGAGACAAGAACATTGCCAATCGTAGGGTTCAGATCTTTAAGTTCGCTTTTCGAAATTAGCTCTAACTCGGCAAGAAGTTGATTGTTAGGCGTGTGTAGGTTTAAATTCACAGGGATAAAATGTATTATGTTATCTTTATGTCCCGTGAGGGCGTCTCGGGTGAGTCTCACTGTCAGTCGTTCGGGGGGTTTGATCGGGGTGCAAAAAGGATTCAAGAGGGGGGGTATAATTGGCGGAATGGTTTTAACGCTGGTGAAAATATCATTATGAGTATTTGCCGTAGTAGGTTTTGGACTTCGAGGTATCAAATTTGAATTTGGTTGTTTTGTAGGAAGTGATTGCTGCGAGGATTGAAGGGTCGTTTTGGCGGTATCTCGAGGGTGAGTGACACTCTCTTGAGTGTTTAGAGAGTTTTCCGATGGAGCTAACTTATGATCTGGTGTAATTGTCTTCGTGGAATTTGTTGAAGAGTCGGAATTTTCACTAGACATGATTTTGGTGTTTTCGAGATTAAAAGTGTCATCAAAAATTGTTGGGGGTATTTTATGTGTGAGGAGAGTGGACGATAAGGGAGGATTTTTGAATCCTGAGTCATCGGTCAGTTGCCATTTATCTAAGTCTAACAGGGATTGTGTATTGTTCAGAATCTGTCTATCATTTGCGTCAATAAGGTCATTTTCCAAATAGCCTGGATCACTGTGGACAACAGAGTGATCCGCTTAGTGATAGTTAGATCCTAGGTCGAAATTTTCAAGAAGTTCTTCCCATTTTCCAGAGTCCCACCACAAAGAATTAAATCCTTCTATAAACTCTTCTTTCTCCTTAGAATTGAAGTTGGAAGGTTTGAGTTGAGCTTGGAGTTCCAAATTTGATTTTACGGGGGTAGTCTTGTAGAGTTCTTCTTCGTCAGAATATGAGGAGTCATCATCATTTGCTGGAGGTTTCACTCTTTTTGATGGGGAATCAAAGAATGCCTTTCTTGATGCGGGTTTTTGGAAATGGGCGGCTACATCTTCAAAACTATCCGATGGTACCATGGTTTCGTTGAACTCACTTATGCCAGAAATCTCATCTTCTTTTTGGTTGCTGATTTCAGACTCGGTGGCAGGAGATGTGGTTGTTGTGTTGAGAGGTTCAGCCAAACTAGGTATTAATGACCGGCTTTGCAAGGGTACAGGTGCGTCGGAGGCGCTTTCGGTTTCCTCTGATGTTTCTATTTCTGAGGTAGAGCTTTCAGCGTTTGCTTGATCGACGGGTGTAGTATTTTTCGGATCTACCTGTTGATTTCGTCTGAGTCTTAGACGAGAGGCGATGGTATCGCCTGGAAGATTTCCCTGACCAGATACGTTCGGCGATGCATGAGTTTTATTTTTGGAGCCTTTTGGTCTACCTCTTCACGAAGGGCCGGGTTGCGGGGCGTCAGAGAAGTTTTCTTCTTTGCTTTTATTGTGTGCTTGTCGAACAAGTGATGTTTTTGTTGATTTTGGTTTCTGAATAGGTAGTATGGTTTTTGTTTTGATATTTTTCAGGGATTGAGAGGCTATGTTTGCCGATTTTTCGTTTTCTACCTCTTTCTGGTCTATCGGATTTCTGGAGAGCCAATCGGCGTTAGCGTTAATCCTTCCAGGTTTGTAACGGAATATGTATCTGTAGCCGCTCAGTCGGGCTCTCCAGCGGTTTAATCTTGACATTGGGTCTTTGATTGAATCAATCCATTGTAGAGGTTCATGGTCAGCGTATACATAGAAAGTGCGACCGTAAAGGTAGTGTCTGAAGTGCATGATGCCTAGGACTACAGCTAAACACTCTCGCTCGGTGGCAGAGTAGTTTCTTTGATGTTTATTGAGCGTTTTTGACATATATGCAATAGGTTGATCATTATTTGGTTCGCCTTGACTCAAAACTGCCCCGACTGCGTATGCACTAGCATCGGTCGTTAGTATGAAGGGTTTAGAAAAGTCTGGGCAAATTAGGACTGGTGCCGTGCATAGAGCTGTCTTTAGTTTTTCGAAACTGGCTTTTTGGCTCTCCTCCCAGCGGAATTTACAATTTTTCTTGAGGAGGTCGTTTAGAGGTTTTGCAATTTCAGAGAAATGGTGGATAAACCGGCGATAGTAAGAACAGAGTCCAAGAAAAGAACGAACGTCCGAAGTACTCTTTAAGACGGGAAAATCCTGAATATCTTTGATTTTTCCCCGGTCAGGTTTGACTCCAAATTGATCGATATGGTGGCCCAGGTATTTTACTTCAGGGGTTAGAAATTCGCATTTTTCGATTTTTAATCTCAATCCAGCATTAAACAATCTTTGAAAAGCTTCATTAACCTTTCTCTCGTGGTCTTCAAGAGAGTTGGAGAAGATGATTAAGTCATCTAGGTAAATGAAAAATTCGATTCCTTGTAATCCGGTCATGACGGCGTCCATCAGCCTTTGGAATGTCGGGGGAGCACAGCAGAGTCCGAAAGGCATGGCTGTGAATTCGAAGTGCCCGTAAGGCGTTGAGAAAGCGGTTTTAGCTCTGTCATCCGGGTGCATAGGTATTTGGTGGAATCCGTTAACGAGATCAAAAACTGAAAAGTATTTGGACTTGCCTAGGGACTCCAGTATTTCTTGAACGTTTGGGAGTGGATAGGCGTCTGGAATTGATACTTCGTTGAGCCTTCTGTAATCAATGACGAGACGATGTTGATTTTTACCGTCAGGGCCAGGCCGTTTTGGAACTATCCATAGAGGTGAGTTCCAAGGGCTGGAGGAGGGTTGGATGGTTCCTTTCTTCAGCAAGTCATCTACTTGCCTTCTAATTTCTTCATGTAATTTTGGAGGATAACGATATTGACGTGTAAATATCGGTTTGTCACTGGTTAACGGAATGGTATGTTGTACTAGATGTGTGCGAGGAGGGTCGTCGCCAGGTAACATAAAGAGATATGGAAAAAGTTCGACCACTCTCTTCAATTGAGCTAGGGCTGCTTTGTCATGATGTTTTCTTTTCAGAAGGTCAATTATTCGAGTTACTCTTTGTTCAGGAGGGCAAGGCGTTCCCTCGACCTCGGAATCGAAGAAGTCGTCGGAACTATCGAGTTCAAAGGGATACAGATCTTGCACCGGTATTTCAACTTCTTGAGGTTCGTTTCTCGTGTTAATGGCTAACACGTAACATGAACCTTTTTCATGGGTAACGGCTGACTCGCCGATGAATATTCCGGTAGGGGTTTGTATTCGGGGAAGATACGCCTCCCCTCTTGGAGAGCTTTCCGACACGGGAATTTCTATCGCAATTTTACAACGCGCTGGCAACGTATATCTTGTGGACAGAGCTTTACCTTGCTTTCGACGAGCTTTATAATGGAAAATAGTCGAAGGTATTTTGCTGGACGTAGGTTGAATGTCGGGGATGGTGTTTTGACTTTGAGGTGTTCGTCGAGAGTCAGGAAATTCTGCAGGGGATTCGGCAGACTCAGACTCACTGTTGTCTGTAGCGCTAGAAAAACAAATGTCCTGAGTGCCATTTTGAGTGATTAATTGATTATTGGCCAAGTCAATTTGACCCTTTTCAATTTGTAGATAACGAGAGCCAAGAATGGCATCTTCTTTAAGCGAAGAACTTTCGGGGAGGACGTGCATGTGATGTTTTCTACCGTCTCTTTCTTTGAAAGTAACGGTACCGAGAGTGTAAACGGGTTCTGCTCCGATCCCGGTCAGTTGAAGAGTACGATTTTAGTTGATCTTACACGTGGGATTTAGGGATTGAATTTTAATTACGCTCACGTCTGCGCCGGTGTCAATTAAAATGCGCCCCTTTCCGGCTTTAAATATGTTATTAGTAATTTCGATCTTGGGTGATCCGTACAAAATTTTCTTTCTTTCCCTATGGTTTCTAGGATTGTAAATTTTAGGTGAATATGTGTCGGAATCGTTAGTAGATTTGTCTATATTAAGGGTGTCGCTACTCTGGGAGGTTGAATTTTCGGAAAAGGTTTCTGAGTCAGAGGATTCTGATACAGAGCGATCTGAGTCTGGGGATAGGTCTTCAAAAAAAGAGTCGGGAAGATTTTTCATTTATCCGGCTTGCTTAAGTCTCCGGAGTTTCTTCAAAGTTCTTTTGCTGATAACACCATCTTGTAAAAAGGGGGCATCGTCGTAAATTAGATGGAATATATGTTTTTGTTTACAAATACGAATCGTAATTTTTCCATGAGCATCGACTTGATTATTGTCTTCTCCCTGGATTGTAATGGGAGGGTAAGGATAGTAGAAAGCCGAGTCTTTAAAAACGGAAGCTTTGATGACGTTCACTTCATTGGTTTGTGCAGCGGAACATGTTACGACGCCCTTTTTGAATAGGTAATTTTTAATTTTTATGGTTGGTGCGGTTTTCTCGCCACACACTTTCCGTACTCCCTTGTTTTGAATGCTTTCACCGATCGGCGCTCGGGGCTCTGAGAGCGCGGGAAGCTCGCGGGCGCGCCGTCTGGACGAGCTTGTCTACAGTTTAAATTCTCGCTAGAGGAGATATTTGCGGGAATATTCGTTGGGGTCGGGGCTCGTGGAGTAGGGCCGTAAGGACCTGGGGATCCGGGTCTACCAGGCGGCTTGTCGTAATAGTTGTTAGGGAAGTAGGCTGGTGTTGCGGCATTAGGATAGGGCGAGTGAAAAGGCATAGGAGCTGGGGGGTAGTAGTAGGGCATAGGAGGATAATAGGGCATATAAGGGTAAAAATTTGGATAAGGGAAGGGAGGGGAAAGGGGGCTTGTCGACCTATTAGGGTATCGGCCTCTAGGGCTCTCGGACCTAGGGCGGGAGTAACGATCTGATGATCCGGGTTGATCGGATAGGCTCTGTCTTTCCGGGTTTTTCAGAATGCTTGAAGGTTGTTCGTAACGCAGGGAAGGGTGAGCATCCAGTTTACCTTCTGCTGTGTAGGTCATTGTTCTAGGCATTTCTATATCGTTAGGGTCATAAGAATACGAGATATTTCTATCGAAGTTTCGCGGGTCGTTAAAATCGGAGAATTTAACGTTGCGCCGGTCGTGAGATGATTCTCTTTCAGGTGTCCCGGGTCGACCATAAGGGCTAGGAGAACGCGATCGCGGAGGCGGTTTTTGGGTGAAGTAATACTCTACATCGGCACGATTTGGTGCTTCGATGTTGACCCATTCCTCCGCATTCAGAGCTGCGTTTAAAGCTTCGGAAAAGTTAACAGGGTTATGGTTAGACATTTGGTTGCGGATGACAGAAGGTAATCCGCGAATAAAATATTCGGTAGCGAGGTCTTCGAAAAGGGACTTATTATGTCTCTTGATGTCTTCGTCATCTATTCCCTCGTTTTTTAGTTTCGTGGCAGCGCGGACTATAGCTGAGAGTCTATCGTGAAAATTTAAAACAGATTCATTCTGTCTCATATAAGAGTCTGAAATAAGGTTAAGGTAATAAGATAGGGATCGTTTTTGAGAAAAACGGTCCTGAAGATGTTTCCGGAGTTGGTCTAAAGTGTCAAAAACTTTTCCGTCAAGACTTGTTTTAGCCTTGCCGGTCAATCGAGAAATAACTCCTTGGAGGAAAAGTTCTTTCAGGGTTGCGTCTGTAATTCCATGGTCGTAGCTTTCCACGTCCTGCAGCCATGGGCGCAGGGGTGTGGAACCAGTGTAAAAAGGGATTGCAGCAAGAGCACTTTGCATCAATGCTGATGCTTGAACGTTCGCGAACGCGGTTCGTGACTCGTTTAACGTAGCTGCCATTGTAGACATATTTTCGGCCATCCGGCGGGCATGATGTAATTCAGCCGCCTTCTTTTGATCTTTGTCTGGAATGGCTTCAATCTCGTCCAAAGTAAGATTCGCGAGGTAAGCCATATCGAATACTTATAAATTAAAGGGATAACGTCGTTTGATAGAAGTAAAAATTTTATACAAAAAAAAAAACGAATCTAAAGTTGCGATTTTTGGCGAAACTTCAGGTAATAAAACGTGAAATGTATGCAGTATAAGCGGGTCAAATTCGGAGCGATGAGCAGATCAGGTTCCGAAAGCGTTTGTGAGTGTAAGTGTGTTGTTAAATTAGCCAGAAATATTGAGGTCAGCAAAAAAAAATATCGCGATTTGTCAAAAGAAAAGAATCTTTCTTTCAACCATTCGTCAAAAGTAACCGGTATCAGATAATAAAAGCTTTTTCCTTACTTCCTTTTTTTTTTCATTAATTTTTAGTATTATAAATTTTTGAAGAAAAAAAATCATCAATAAAAATTTTTTTTTTTTATTATTAACAAAAAAAAAGAAAGAGAAAACCAATCAAAATAGTCAGGCAACAAGGTTTAAGTTCCCCACAAGGGATGCCATTTATGTCACGGATTTATAATCCTTGACATTATTATTTTAAAAGGGGTAAGATCTTCGCCTTTTTGGAACAACTACTTACGTAGTTGTCCCGTCCCCTTGTTGTCTGGCTTTTGATTAGGTTAATAAAATGAAATAAAGTAAGGTAAGGTGATATTGTTTAATTGAAAAACAAATGGTGTAAGGTTACAATTTAATGAGTTTAATGTCCTCCGACAGAGTTGAATATTACAATAATCTACCTTAAAATTACCGGAGTATCCGGGCAGTTGATCGTTCACGGGAGGTTCTCTGGGCCTTCCGGGACCTTATCCAATGGTGATGGCGAGGCGATATTGCACTGACGGATCCTTGCCTGATCCGGCTCTGCTTGTCCAGGTGTGCTGCACGTGGTCTTCGATCGCTGCTAGCTCTCGGTCGAACCACTCGAGTGTCAGGGACGAGAGTAGTTTGGGAGCGCGGCTAAGCATTGAGGGAAGCTACTTCGCCCCACCTGTTCCAGCAGAGCGGAGGTGCCGGCTAGCAAAATGCTTAATTGCAATTTCCGTGGCCCCCTCCCTAACTCCTTTTAGGCGGATTATAAGTAAGTCTGTTGCAACTTGGGAATATGTGATCTTTATGGGGATCGATACATGACATAAGCATTCATCTGTAAAGTATAAAGATTTACATCAATGTTAAAAATTTTTGCAAAAAATAATCAATTTTTTTAGTCTGATACAAAAACTTAATAACAAACGAGAATTTTTATGATCATAATGTTTTTAATTTTTAAAAACATTAAATAAAATTGGTAAAAATGTAAATTAGTAGCAAAAATTTATTCCAATTTTAAGTTCTTCAAATTAGTATTACCTTCATCTCGATTCTCAAAAGCCAGCGGCTCACCACTTTCATGATTTTTAGAAGTTAAGCATTCATCTGTAAAGTATAAAGATTTACATCAATGTTAAAAATTTTTGCAAAAAATAATCAATTTTTTTAGTCTGATACAAAAACTTAATAACAAACCAGAATTTTTATGAACTTAAAGTTTTTAATCTTTAAAAACATTAAAAAAAAATTTTTTTACTTTTTTTTTCAATAAATTTAATATCAACTTTATCAATGAAAACACAATTTAATGACTTTTGAAATTGATATCAGTAAAATGAGCACCGTGAAAAAAATAAAATTTACACTAAACTAAACAATTTATGAAATTCAGAAGTTTTTTATTATTAATCACCAAATTTTCAATTCTGCATTATTAAATAAATATAGTAGTAAATATAGTACCAAAAATTAAATTTTGTTTGCATTAATACTTATTCAATTAAAAAAAAATTTTATTTTAAATAAGATCAAAGCTTGATTGTGTATGCGAAATAAAGCTTGGTGAATGTAAAATAATAAGTTTATTACCACTAAAATCAGTGTTCTTTTTTTTTTCAGTTAGATTTTCTGTATCCGTGTGAGCTTGATTCCTAATTTGTTGACAAAAAGTATTAATTTTTGGTGTTTTATCCAGTACTTTTTGAACATTTTTTGATTTGTCTTTTGAGAGGGTTCTAAACTTGGAACCACTGAATTTTTTTCTTGGTTGTGTCTAGGTGCCATCGCCGTGAACCGTACACGGTACACGGTACCCGGTAGCTTTTTACTTTAGATCCTATAATTTATCCCAAATAACCCACTTAAGTTTAAAAAACTACTAATTTCTACTTTAAATTCAATTGTCCATCTTAAATAATCCAATTAAATTCACAGAGTGTCTAAAGTAACTCTCATTTGGTACCGTGTACCGTGTACCGTGCACCGAATACGGTACACGGCGATGGTACCTAGACACTTTCTTTTTTCTTTTGGTAGGATTGGTTACTGGATTAGTTGTCATGTTAAATTAAAAACCTGTGAAATTATAATTAAATAAATGACTACTAAGTATGTTATTATAAACCTCGAAAAAATAATCTGAAGAGGTAATTCACTCAACAAAAACTATCTTTAAAAAGAAAGCAAATTTTTATTACCAAAAGTCAAATGTTTTAGTAGGCACAAACTTACCTGAAAAATTGTAAATAGAATGAAAAAATTGCAACCAAGCTAGACATTATCTATCAAAATTTCACATCTTAAAAGCTTCTAGTCGGCAACAGTTGTATAGAAATTGTATGACTTTGTGCCTGACTCTCGATTGGCAGATATCTCATATGTATACTTTTCTCGTAACGATAGGATTAATTGAAAAATAAAAAAAAAGTGTCCCCTAATTCTGCGTTTTACTCCCTAGTTCTGTGGCCCCAATTCTGCGGACGCATGACCGCGGTTTTTTTGTTATGTTTCCGCAGATTTAGGCCCACGTGCATTGGATTTGTCTGGTACCTAATTCTGTGGGTATAAATATTTATAATAAAAATGATTGTTATTATTCACAGTTTTCACCCAAAATAATGTTCTCTACAAATAAAAATTTGGAAATAAAAATAATTCAAAGTAATTCAACACTTATAACATCATTTAATTATCAACTTTAAAAATCGCAGAATTGAGGCGCTCGCAGAATTAGGGTACCTTACCCTACAAAGTGGTTGGTGTTATCGCGGACGGCTCTGAAAACTTAAAAGACCGTTTCCAAACCATAAAGTATGACCCCTAAGCACATTCAATTTGTTCCAAGCCCTGTTCGACATAATAGTATATTATTCCCAGAGGGACTAAAGTTTGCAGTGGAGGCCCGCTGTCATTGCAGCCCGAGACGAAGTGGAGGAAATTTCTTTTACATTTTTAAAACTTGATCAAGTTTTAAAAAAGTAAAAAAAATTTTTTTTTAAACCGCCACCATTTTAATAAAAATTAATTTTTTTCTTAACCGTTTAATGGTTTTAAACTTGATCAAGTTTTAAAAAAGTAAAAAAAAATTTTTTTTAAACCGCCACCATTTTAACAAAAATTAATTTTTTTCTTAACCGTTGAATGGTTTTGATAAAAAATTAATTCTTTTTAAAACCCCGTTTGAGTTTTTCAAAAATTTTGAAAATCAACAAAATAACGGCCATTTTTCGAAAAATCAAAAAACTTGATTTTCTCGAAAACATCATTTTTTATTTGCACAAAATTTTTTTTGCCAATAGGTGAATATAAAAGCAATATTTTCTAAGTGGTCTGGTCTGCGCTAAAAGTTTCTAGCGGTTGTAGGAATTTTTTTATTTTTGTCTTTTATTTGCTAATGACATTTACGCCATTTTGTCGGCGTGGAAGGTTCCATATACAATTAAATAACGTCAAACGATAGCTAAAATTCAGAGCTTTTCATCGCTATATAATTTTATAAGAAAATATTGATTAGAACCCAAGTTACAGGCCTTTGAATGTAAATTAAAATTTTTTTTTTTTTGTGAAGCTAAGTCCGAGGCTGAGACTTATCGCAGATAGGCGTTGTATGACGTGACGGATTATCAAAAAATTCAAAAATTTACATTGAAATGCCTGTAACTTGAGCTCTGATCAATATTTTAATATAAAATTATATATCTGGGTTTTGACGGAATTCGATATTCGAGGCTTCGGTCATCCTTGGTATAGGTTTTTCTACCCTACGATGTGGGTTTTCCCTATACCACAGTGGTGTATACTAATAAAAAGGAAGATCTCGGAGCAGTTGGCTGCAGAGATCTTATCTCTACCTGTTGGACAGGCTTAGCTTCGTAACTTTCCTACTTTACCCACTGAGTAATCGCAAGGAGACTGGGAATTTAATGGGGGGGGTCCGTTTTAAAATTTGTAACCTTGTGAGCTGGGACTGGCCTGTAGGCTGTGCAAATACCAACTCACAAGCGTGCCGCGATTGTGCTGTCATTGTGTTGTCCTAAGGTAAACAAAAAGTTAGGTGAAATGGGAATAATTCCCGTAGGAAGTTAAAAATAAAAATAAAATTAATATCAATGAAAAGGTCTGAATTTCATCTATCGTTTGACGTTATTAAAATAGTATATAAAGCCTTCCACGCCTACAAAATGGCGTCGATGTCATTAAGCAAATAAAAGACAAAAAAAAAAAAAAAAATTTTGCAACCAATAGAAACTTTTAGCGCAGACCAGACCACTTGGAAAATATTGATTTTATATTCACCTATTTGCAAAAAAATTTTTGTGCAAAAAAAAATGTTTTCGAGAAAATCAAGGTTTTTGATTTTTCGAAAAATGGCCGTTATTTTGTTGATTTTCAATATTTTTTAAAAATTCAAACGGGATTTTAAAAAGCAATTTAATTTTTTATCAAAAACAGCAAACGGTTAAAAAAAATTTATTTTTATCTAAATGGTAGTGGTTTCTTTACTTTTAAAAATTTCTTTTACTTTTTTAAAAATTGATCATTTTACCCCTAAACTTCGATTATGGAAATCTTGCTAAACAAAATTTTTTTAGAAAATCTATAATGTAGATTACTTTTCATATAACATAAGTAACATATTTTATTTTTAGACAAATTGGAGACCCCAGCTGCATATTTTGAAAGTTTGAGATATAGTCGGTCATTACTAGAAGGGGAGAAATGATAAAAATGCGGTTTGCGGCATTTGAAATCTTAGTTAAAAACCTATTCAAAATACTATTGACGCGTTTAATTTTGATCACTATTGACCGCTTTACAAAGGAAAAAAGTTACTTTTTAGTTTTTATTTTTTACTCAAAAACCCATTTTTATTTTTTTTCTCTGGGTCGATGTAAAATTTGATGCGGTTTTCAAAATAAATACTTTCAGAATGATTATTTACGGTTTGTAGCATGTAATTTCAATATTTTGATTTTTAAGTAGTCAAAATCTTCCTTTGGCGCCATCTTGTGGGCACAGAAAGCTTTTAAAAAAATTTTTAATTTACGTCATTAAATTGCTGAAATCAAGACCATATACAATTTTATGTAAAAATTCTTATTACAACCAATGTTATAAGCGTTTAAAAAAAAAATACGTTAGACTGTTTCCTTTTTTGCTTTTATAAATATTTACGCCTGTACCTTATGTGCAACTACGTATCAGCTGATCAACTAAGCTTCCATTTCTTTGCCTCTTTAGTAGTCTAGCCGCCATATAGAAGGTTTTACGTGCAAGTTCGCGCCAAGACGGCAACCCTGGTTTAAAAGACGTATTTCGATGTCCTCTTTCGAATTAACCAAGGTTGCCGTGCTCAAAATTACAATAACAACAATTTATATATTTTCATCATACTTTATATACACGCAAGACCCCTTCATATGTCGTATGCGTCTTGGTGGAATGGTTAGAGGTCTTACCTCTGACCCGGGAGACCGGGGTTCCATACTCACTACGATTGATTTTTTTTATTATTTTTTTTATTTAGGTTCGTTAAATAAAAAAAATTTTTTATTTTTATTCAATAATTTTCTTTTTTATTTTATACCGTTGAACATACATACAATAATTATAATTCTTGAAAATCAGTATTTAAAAGCAAATAACTCTTAATTTAACTTAAATTACGTAAACAATGAAAAACTCTGTATCTGACAAAAATAAACAATAATTTTTAATCCGACATTGATTCTTCTAGGATGGATTCAGAATCGCAATCGTTAAATCCGCAGTCGTTTTATTTGTTTTTGCACGTATCAGTCTTTTTGCAATAACAAAATGAACAGCACGGTATACTAGCTGTAACTCAAAAGCTTTTTATAAAAAATTGATTAATTTTGTGAATATTTTATTTAAATTTTTATATATGTTCAACGGTATAAAATAAAAAAGAAAATTATTAAATAAAAATTAAAATTTTTTTTTATTTAATGAACCTAAAAAAAAAAAAAAAAAATCAATCGTGGTGGGAATGGAACCCTGGTCTCCCGGGTCAGAGGTAGACCTCTAACCATTCCACCAAGACGCATATGAGGAAATCAGCCAAACTCTTATTTTCACTGTCCGGGCATAGTAAAAAGGTTTAAGACAATATTTTTTTTATATTTAATTGAATAATTATTTAGATTTACACTTTTAGAGATTGTGAAAACAAATATAAATGCTGAAAAGTTTATGCAAATGTTTAAAAAATTAGGTTTTACCCTGTAAAACGCAAGAAAACGCTGTGTCCGGAACTAAGTTTTGAAAATATTATCTGCTGTAACTTTTTCAGGCAATCTTTTTACATATTTACAACTGATGGAGGTATTAATACTGGGTTCAAGGAATGTTTTACGACCCATAAAAATATTGTGCCTATATTTTTCGAGAGATGACACAACTTTAAAAATGTGTCCACACGTTTTTGATGAAAATGAATAACCTATTTATTCAAGTTTTTGCAGGTTCAGGCATTATTCAAACGCCACAAATGTGTATTCGTCTAAAACTACATACTTTAACGAATAATTTAAGACCAATCCGAATAATGTGCTTTCAAAATAAGCTATTGTTTACATCATTTTATTCTGAAAAGTTCGAGCGTGAATCCTTGTAAAAAATGTTTTTTTCAGCTGGCACATCCACAGATTAAAAAAAAAGTCTCCAAATTTAAGTGTGATCAATAAAACATAACTTTTTTTACTAAGTTTAGCTGCCTGAAGCCAAAAAACTTAATTTAGTTAAAAAAAAAAGAGTTTTTTTATTATTCGCACCTTCAAACTCAACCTGTAGCAGACGACACTTACTAATGTCTTTCAGCAGCAGGCAGGTCAACGACGTAGTTATGAACTTATATTTATCAATTTTTTTGCTCTTTACTTATAATTTACTAAGTAGATTAGTGTAAAAAGATCAGTAGGTGGATATTATCGCCTGTATATTATTATTGCCAACATTAAAATACATTAAAAAAAAAGACCCTAACCTATTCATAAAGTGCCGTATGATGACTATTATAAAAAATTTAAGTTGTTTAGATGATTATTATGAAAAAACTCAGCTTTTAATTGAAAAAATACTATCTTTCCTTTTATTTTTTTAATAAAAAATCGACTGGCATACTCAGATTTTCATTTTTTTTAAATAATAATTTAATTGTTTGAATAATTTTTTCAGGCAACTTGTTATGACCATCCACGCTACATTTTTTTATTTCTTATTATTTTAAAGAATTATTGCCAAAATTTCAAGAGTGTGCTTCAAAAATTGAAAAAGTTTCAAAATTACTGAAAAAAAACAGAGTTTGGCGGATTTACTCATATGACATATGATGGGGTCTTGCATGTTTATAAAGTATGATGAAAATATACAAACTGTTGTTGAATTGTTGTTATTGTAATTTTGAGCACGGCAACCCTGGTTAATTCGAAAGAGGACATCGAAATACGTCTTTTAAACCAGGGTTGCTGTCGTGGCGTGAACTTGCACGTAAAACCTTCTATATGGCGGCTAGACTATAGGGCTTCGCGCAGCTAAATTATTGTAAAATACTGATTGAACTTCAATATTTGTATCTGAAATTGCATATGGTCAAGAGTCAAAAAGTCAGTCAATTTTGTAAAAAGTTATTTCCTGTAATTCCACAAGAAAAAAGGTACTTATAAAAAAGATATTACAACAAAAATTTGACATCTTTTACATCCCATTGGGAAATAGATGCTGGCAAATTTTTTAATGATATCTTATTTCTGAATAACTTTTTTCTTGAGGACTTTTAGGAAACAACTTTTACAAAAGGTGGCCGAGTTTTTGTCTTTTGACCATATACATATGTAAAATTAAACAAGGAATCCGAAAACCAAGATTCCCGTAACAAGGGCCTAACCAGGGTTTGCTAAATTTTAAGAACTACCTCAAGTAGATGTTTTAGTTTTAAGCAATTAAACAACATCTCAGAAGTTTTGATTGTTGAATGCGAATATAAATTATTGAAAAATTATAAAAAACAAACCTTTGACAGCGAAGTTCTCCACCTGATTCAATTTAATTTTTTCAAAGAGTGCTTCTGCTATTTTCATTTTAACATTCTCATCTTCAATATCAACTTCTGGTAAGGACTGTTTACGTTTTTTTTTACTTTTTTTTATCGGAGCAATTTTATCCTCTTCAAAATCATTCAAATGATTTAAAATAACTGGTGGAAGCTTTTCTGTATCTTGAGATTTGAAATCTTCAATTATTTTATTCTTGGTAGTCTTGCTAGTTGACGCTTTTTTTATTACTATATTTGACTTGACGACTGGAGCACTTTTGCTTCTCATATTTTGATCTAAAATAAATTATTCAATTAATTCAAATTTATTATTATCAGTCGTAATACCCTGAGTGCTTTCAAGTTGTCCAAAATTTTTCGACTGTTTTGATGCATAGCAACGAGGCAAGTTTGGCAGGTTAAAAATCATGAGCGCGAAGCGCGAGTGATTTTTTTGTCAAACTTGCCCCGCAAGTTGCTAAGCAAAAAAACTGGAGGAAAAATTTCTACAATTTTTAAGTACGAGAAGTATTTGGCTGGATTATTTTCCCAGCTGAATTTTAATGCATAAAAACGTAATATTTCACATCTTTTGGGGAATAACAGGTTTTTCGTTTTAGAATCTTTGATTAACAGAGGTTACTATTTGTTAACTAATAATTCGAGTTGCTATGCGACAAATTTGAAATAATCGAAAAATTATTGAAATAATTTTACCCCTAATCCTCCACCAAATGTGTAATACGGCGTTTCCATTGGTTAGAATTTAGTTCGGGAAAACAATCAATTTTATTTGACTGTTAATAAACCTGGATGCTCTTCTATTCCGGCGATAGAAGCATTTTAGTCAGCATTTTATTAATGATAGAATTGCGTTTCGTTGGAACATAATTGTCTTTATTAGTTTTTTACCTGGATGCTCATCTATTTCGGAGATACAAGACATGGGACTAAACCCTTGAATCGACGAGACCGCCTTAACAGACCCCATCTGGCTACGGTCTTCCCCAAAGTCGAGCAAGTTAACGTTTTCAAGAGGCACCGGTGTGTTTTCTGCTAGAATAAAATTTGTCAAATTAAAAAAATAAATTGAAAGAAGATTTAGAATTTTTCATTATTCATCTAATGAAAATGTTAAAGATTTTTTAACCTCGTGCATCGCAAGTAATAACTTGAGTCCCTCCGATGAGAGCCAAAAGAACGGCGGGGGCTCCCTGCGCAATCGACCAGCGCGCATAGCAGATCAGCTGTCTCCCCTCGCCTGCGGCTCGGGGAGACACACACTGATCTGCTGTGAGATGCGCGCTGGTCGCTATGCGCAGGGAGCAACCTCGCCGTTTTTTTGGCTTTGATCGGAGGAAATCAAGTTAAATCTTGCGATACGAGATTAAAAAAGTGTACATATCACTCGGAACTAATAATGTGCCGGGGAGGCCCGCTAATTGCAGCCCTCGCCTTCGGCTCGGGCTGCAACCGCAGCGGGCCTCCCCGGCACACTTTAGTCCCTCGGTGAATAATATACTATTTCAATTGTATGATTTCGGTCAAGCATTTATTTAAAGGCCGTGTCTTTACAAAAAAATCAGCCCACGCCCTAGGCATTTGAGTAGGAATCAGACATTCTGTCATTCGTGCAATATTTGCAATAATAAGATAGCCGGGTTCTCTGCTTTGAGATTTACATTTAAACATCTGACTAAATGTCTAAACAAAATTGATTTTTTTCAGACTAAAAAAATTATAAATAGTTGATTTATTTTTTCTTTGTTCAAAAAATTTATACTGCCGTCTATTCAAGCCTCAACACCTTCTGTTTCAATGAGCAATTTTTAAAAAGTTTACATTCATGACAAAATATCTTATTCCTCATGAAAACGTCTATTGCCCAGTTAGTCATTTGTAAAAGGTCATGACCTTTACGAAGAAGCCTGACCGGAACCAGACAAATAATCAAATAACATCGAAACTATCCTTAACAATAAATAAATCGATAACTATCGTTCGACCATTTACCGGCTCAAATGTAAAAGCTTAAGCTTTTGCATAAATGATAAATTTCCTCATTCGCCTAAGACGTACACATATATTCGTATACTTTCCTATTAAGAAGCTAACCAAAATAACCTAATTTTCAAAAAAAAATTTCCAAGTAACCCAACAACAAATACTTTTTCTACTCTCTAAATCTGGATGAGTGAAAAATCACTCCTATGGAGTCATTTTTCACTCTTTCATCTAGAAAAAAGTGAGCCAGTAGTACTTGAGTGATAAATGACTTTTTCAAAGAGTGATTTCTGTCACCCTAATAAGAGTGATCTTTCACTTTTCGAAGAGTGATTAGAAATAGGCAAAATTATTGTTTATTTTAATAATTTTTAAAATTTTTCTGAATTTTTATTATTGCAAATGTTAATTTTAACTATAATACTAATGAAAAAAAAAAAATGAAAAAAAAAAGATAGTGACCAGGATTTGAACCTTGATCCTTAGGTTACCTCGTCATTTGAATTGTCTGGAATGCCTCACTATAACCACTCAGCTACCGTTTTCAATTGTCAATATCGTGTTTAAGCGCGTATATAAATTGAAAACCTCGTTGCAATCCTTAGAAAGGTTTAAAATTTAATTTTTTAAAACTTATTAAGGTTATTTGTTAAATTTGAATAATCATTTTTTTGGGATATAAGTATCTTAATTTTTATTTGAATACGATTTTATAATATCAAAATGCGATTGATAAATGAAAATTTTTTTTAAATAATTTTTTTAAGCTTGACTGAAATGTTTATAGAAAGAAAAAAAAATTATTTTTACTTTGAATTTGAATTTATATCTTGGTCTCGATATATTATGAAACAATAATTTTATAAATAAGAATAAGCGTTTATTATTATTATTATTTTTCATAGGTATCAGAGTTATGCAATCAATATTTTTTTAATTATCGCATAAAGGTTACCAAGTGATACTTACAATTTTTGGTTATGTTATTACAATTCTTTGCAAGAGTGATTTCAAACCTCGTGAACATAATCACTCATCAAAATCGAGTCATTTAATTACTCTTTGCTGAAGAGTGATTTAAATCACTCAATAAAGTGTCATTTTGAACAAAGTATAACTCTAATAAGAGTGATTCAGCCAATCACTCCACAACTAGAGTGAAAAAATCACTCTTCCAGATTTAGAGAGTAGGTTTGCGCGGATACTAGATTTTATTTTTTTTCCAAAATAATCCATCACTCGGTTCCTGGAACTTTCTTTTACCTTAAAATTGTTTTATTCAAAGTTGGACACAATCGCACTATCCTGACATGTCCGGATAGTACCACAATGTCCCTATAGTGACCGGTGTATATATGAATTGTCCGGATAGTGCCTGAATAATATATTTATTCGAATATTTTCCTATTAAAGAGATAACCCAAAAAAACGTCAGCATTTTATTAATGATAGAATTCCGTTTCGTTGAAAAAATTATTGTCTTCATTAGTTTTTTACCTGGATGCTCATCTATTTCATCGATACAAGACATTGGACTGAACTCTTGAATCGATGAGACCGACTTAAAAGACCCCATCTGGCCACAGTACGAACTTGCACCTTCGTCATCAGAGATTGGCTTGTTTTGTTTACTTATTTTGAGGTCTTCTCCAAAGTCGATCAAATCAACGTTTTCAAGAGGAACTGGTGTCTTGGCTGTGTTTTCTGCCAGAATAAAATTTGTCAAATTGAAAAAATATATTAAAAGAAGATTTAGAATTATTTATTATTTATCTAATGAAAACGCTAAAGATTTTAACATCATTTTAAGAAATAATTTATAAATAATTTAACTTTTTAAATAAGCATATTTGATTATGTATCAAACGTTAACTCGGATTTTAGTATATCGTATATCGTTAAACACATTACATTTTAAGCTGCAAAAATTAAACAAAGTTTGTTTTTACACATTATAAGGTAGAATATTGTAATCTTCAAATTGATATAAAGTTGGAAAAAATTAAAAATTGAACAAAATTTTTTTCATAGAAAATATTTCCGTAGAACTATGTATGACGAAAAAATCTGTTGAATTAGTAGTACATATATTTAAATTAAGTTGATATTATAAAGATTTTTCTCAACTCCCTTGCTTCAAAAAACTACGCTGCGTGAATAAATTTATGAATATCTACAACATGGTTAAATGTTTAATTACAAAACACTTTCCGTCCTTTTTTGGTTTCTAATAAAATTCTTTACAAACGAAACAATAAAATATGTTAGACAATTGATCCACACATTTAAAAATGTTACATCAATTCTACTTAAATTCACGAAAAAGTAACTTTTATTTAAAATTGTTAGATATCCTCAAAATATTAAACTTTACTTTTATCTTACCTTCGTTTTTTTCTGGTAAACTATAATTGTGAGCCGAGATATTTTCACTTTTATCGAATAAATCTTCGTAGTCAGAATTGTCCGAATTATACGAAAAAATCTCGTCTACTCCTTTTTGTCCTATTTCTGTGACGAATTCCAAGCATTTAATAAATTTCATGGATAAATGCAAAAATATAAGCTAATTAACAAAGTCATTTTTTCATCTGACTATGAGAACAAATCAAAATATTTTAAATAATTTTTCTTCATTGCTGCTAAATATCTTTGAAATAATGTCTTTTGACATTAGTAACAATAATATATACGAAAAAAGTAAAGTCAGTAAGCTCTCCTATTATCAAGTATACCAATTTACCCAAAACGGAAGTTAAAAGATATATTTTAATAATTAAAATTAACGACTAAGTAAAATATAAAGCAAAAAGATAGATTGAAAAAATAAACTGTTAAACAATAACTTACCGTATAATCCGGAGTGTAGCGAACCCCTGGAAGACCCGATATTCGACCTTAGAAATAATGGAGGGGGAGAGGTGCGTTGTACGCTGGTTGAGATTTTTAATTCGGTATGAAAAATTTGTTTTTAATATAGCTTGTTAAACTGCAGGTGTAACTCAACAATTATCGACCGAATCTCGTTAACAACTTTTAGTTAGCATAGCTACTTGTTCAGTCAAAACCTTTCTCTGATATTAATTAATATGCAGAATTATATCTGTAATTACCTACTTTTGCAATGTTTAATAATTTTAATTACTTATTTGACAGGTTAAAAATCCAGAGTCTCAAAATCCAGGATTAAAATTAGCTTAAAATCCTAATTTTTACTTAAAAAATTAGGGGGGGGGGGGGGGGTTGTTACAGGCCGAGGGTGACTAAGCGCATAGATTTTCAGAGTTAACTTACGAGTTCTTATTCTTAGATCCCCACGTACACTTCAACTACTTCGGTTCTGGTGCCTCAAACCGTGAAATTAAAAAATTTGTACTTATCTTTTATTTTTAACATTTGAAGACAATTAAAAATACATCACACTTATTCTCCAGTAGTCTCTGCCAATTTGACAAAATAAACTTCCTGAAAGTGCTTTTATGTAATGCATCAAATTGCGAAAAAAGTAGAAATTAGTTCTACTTTTTCACACATGGCATTCATTCACCGATGGTTATAGTGGCTGCTACTGCACGCTAAGTATACCTATATACATGCGTTCGAAATGCTCGTTTCCAAACGCTTGACTAAACGCTCGTGTAAACGCACGTCCCCCCTTGCCACAAAATTACACCTTTAATATGTAAGATTATCTTTGAATTTCTGAATTAATTTAACAAAATTTTTAATCTTTAATAAATACCTTAAATTTACTTTAAATTTTCAAAAAAAAAATTTTTTCTAGCTACGAGAAGTGTTAGTTTTTTTTTCATATTTTTGTCTAAATCAACGTAACATTTAAATTATTTTATAACATTCAATTAATTTGCAATATCAATAAAACTATTGCAATTCTAAGTTACTTAAAAAAAAAAAAAAGGAAAAGTAAAAGTTTTGTAAGAATACCTCGCATACATAATTATATTTATGCAGCTCATAATTGACGCATAATTGATCATATGATTTTTTTCTTCAGATTAAACGTACACTTAAAGTCAAAATGATAAAAAAACGTACTCTAATTAAGAAACTCCCCTGTTTGTACTTTTGCCAAACGTTAAGCATTAGTTTTTACAAAAGTACAAACTCCCAAGTTTGTACTTTCGCGGAGCAAGGTGTATTTTTTATTTTTCAGATTTGAAGTTTTTAATCAAGAACAGCGCTATCATCTTTATTAGACTCTTCCCGTGGTTACTAAGCGAACATGTCATAGTAATATGTCCGGATAATGACCATAGTAAATTGAAAATATCTAGATAGTGACCAGTGAATGTAGAGCCAAAATTCCTAAAGTGGGCCACTAAAAATCAACTATTCGAATTTCAAACTTTTTTTGCATAAAGTTGAAGCTTTATATTTCAACATTAATTCTCTAAAATATTTTTGAAAAATTCAATTTTTGTTAAAGTTATAAACAGTTCAATTTTGAGGAACTTTTGTTTTCAATTAGCTATAACTTGTAAGATACTTGATAAAAGCTTACGAAATTTGGATGGTTGGATGGAAAAGATAACCATAGAATAGAAAGACATTTTTATTTTGGTGAAAAGTTAATTTTGCAATAAACAATTGAAATTTTCAGCGATTTTCCTAATGGCTAGAATGCCATTTTTTATGGCACATGAAATCTTAAGAACTAAGCTAATGATATCTGCAATAGAAAGTTTGTACTCTCTGTAAACAAAGAAGATATGAATTTTTAAAGATTAAAAACGCATGGAAATAGCAGCGTTTCAACCGCGCGGCTATATATATATATCTTACTATATTATATAGTTGAAGGGGTATTTTTTTCCGTGAGGCGCAGCGAGGCGCAGCCAAAAACTCCTTAAATACGCATTATTTTGGTCATAATTATCGGAACTTAAGCACTTTTTTTTTTGCCTGCGCCTCAATGTGCCTCGCTGCGCCTCCCTGCGCCTCGCTGCGCCTGACGAGTCCATTTGGAGGGCCTGAGGCGCAGCCTGAGGCGTAGCCAAAGTACATGTGTGTGTATTAGGGGGGTACTCCTTACTCGCTCCAATATTACACAGAAAATTAAATTAAATAAGATAGTTCAATAGACAACTATGCGGAACCTAAATTTTATTAGGAAGCACGAAAACAACATGTTTATGTAATTTTTCAATTGTCTTTTGTACAAAAATTACAAGATTTTTTACACAAGACAAATATAAAAGCACAAAAAAGAAGACACTGGGAGCTTCAAGATAATGTGAAAATTAAATTTTACAGCCGTAAAATCCTTATGCATAGAGTTCTGGATTTTCATATTAATCCGTTTTGCAGCTTTGGATAACTTACAAGTAACATAAATTAATTGCGAGAAACATAAGTTATTCACGTTTTAACTTTTGAAGTTAGGATTTGAAAATATTTTTCTCTTGTATAGCTCATAAAAAGACAAAAAAATGCAAGGTCCCGCATTTCTATAAGTGCAATAGGCTTTGACCACGAATTTTTTGAAAATTAGCTTAAAAATGAAAAAAAAATGATGAAAAATGCATATATTTGCATGGCGAACCAGTAAAAAGGCCCATTCAGAGCAAATATTGATGATTTCAATCATCATTCGGTACCAGAAAACTACCCCCAAAGTTTCATTAAGATCAGTGACCTAAATTTCTGGTCCTCTTCTGGTTAGTCGTTTTTTAACTTATTCTTGAGTATAAAATGAGTAAATATACTAAATTATTGAATTATTGCAAGTTATATACTTAAATCTAATTTGTAATGAGTGCTTAAACTGCCATCGTTACTTTAGTTCTCAAGCACATTTGAAAATATATTATAAAATTACTCTAACAAAAATTTATAGTTAAAAAAAAAATTTATGGTAAACCTTTCTATGATAAATATATATTAATTTTACTAAAAATCGGGGGTTGACGAGCGGAGCGAGTAGGGGGTACCCCACTAGTGTATATGGGTCAAAATAATACTTTTTTTAAAAACCGTCCGCACGAGGTTCACCGATTTTATTGCAATTTTTTTTGGCAAAAGTACTATTTAATAGAAGACTTTTGCCGCAAACTAGAGGTCTCTATGTTATTTCTGCTTGGTGCTAGATTTTTTCAAAGATTGAAAAATGGCCTATTTTTAAGCTGTTTCAAGCAATTTTAAGGTATTTTTCGAAAAATTCTAACTTTTGATCAAAATGAGATAGAAACCTCTAATTTGCGGCAAAATTTTGCTCAAAATAAGTTCTTTTTTGTAAAAATATTTTGACAACATAGTTTGGTTATTTTTATAATAATACAGTCCTACACAGATATTGCTATTTTTGCTCATTTGCAGGTATCTTCAAACGACCGTAGCTTTTTCTAGGCTAAATTTTTGTGCATATTAAAAAATTGTTAAATTTTTTTTATGAAAAAACAAAAATTTTGCGACCAACCGGAACCCTGTACGATCTTCCGCTTTCAAGATACAGCTGTTTAAAGTTTTCAAAAAACACAAAAAACGCGTTTTTTACGATTTTCACACACATTTTTGAACGGTTTCAACCTTTTTTTTTCTCTCAAAAATATGTGGATTCTTCTCTTCATATGTTTTCAAACAAGTTCCCATAGTAATTGAAGTGCGGATTTGGGGTTTTAGTTGATTCCAAAGCATACACTTTTGACACATTTTGTGTGCTAAACTAGTGTTTTTGTAACAATATACACGCTACATTTAACTTTTTAGTTCATTATAGATGTTTTGAAATTATTTTTTGACTAAAAACTATTTAAATTCCAGTCAAAATTAGGTCGCGTGGTATGAAAAAATTGATACTCAACGAAATATTGATCTCAATATCAAAATGATATAATACTTTTACTCAGTTTTTTAGTTTTTTGATGATGATGATTCGTTAAAAATCTATGTTCAAATATTGTAAATAATATACCACTTGTTTATTTATTTTTTTCTATTTTTGAAATTACAAATAATTGATCATAGTTTATCAATTATTCTGATAAAACAATCATGGATTACTATTGCTTACTCTGAAAGAAATGATTCCAAATTTAAAATGTTATTTTTTGAATGCTATGAAGCATGCAACAATCTACCAATCTACATTCTACTTATATTTATATCCTCTTATGAAAAAGAGAATGAGAGATTCGATTAGACAGCGGAGTCGATACATCGAATCGAAACTTGATCTTTGATTCTTGGAGCAAGAGCGTCCCCTTTCAGGCCTCTCAAAAGTGTGAACCAGCCAGACGCGCCAAATTTAAAATTTTCAGGCATGCTTGATTTGAATTTTTTGTTTTTTTGTTTTTTTTTTAATTAATAAAGTAAATAACGAAATTTAAATTTTTAATAGACAAATAAGCGGACAAGCTTTTAACCCCATAACCCCAGGCGTAGTGAATAACAAATAATTAACTTTTGTAATAAACAAATAAGCCGATAAGCTACAACTCCAAAATACTGGGCGTACTTAGTAAAAATAATTAATTTTTTTTAATAATCAAATAAGGCGATGAGCTACAACCTCATAACCTTGGGCATGGCTAAAAAAAATGTTAATATTTTTAATAAACAAATAAGGCGATGAGCTACAACCCCATAACACTGGGCGGAGTAAATGAGAAATAATTAAATTTTTTAATAAACAAATAAGCCGATTAGCTACAACCCCATAACATTGGACATGGCTTAAAAATTTTTTTTATCCATGTCCAAGGTTATGGGGTGGTAAACTTGTTTTCTTAGTTGTTTATTTAAATATTCACATATTATATATTCGCTGCGCCCAATGTTATGGGGTTGTAGCTCATCGGCTCATTTGTTTATTAAAAAGATTAATTATTTTTCATTCACTACGCCCAATGTTATGGGGTTGTGGCTCATCGGCTTATTTGTTTATTAAAAAAATTAAAATTTTTTTAGCAATACCCCAGGTTATGGGGTTGTTGCTTATCGGCTTCTTTGTTTATTAAAAAAATTAATTATTTTTTCTACGAACGCCCAGTGTTTTGGAGTGTAGCTCATCGGCTCATTTGTTTAATAAAAAAATTAATTTTTTTTCATTTGCTACGCCCACCGTGATGGGGTTGTAGCTCATCGGCTTATTTGTTTATGAAAAAAATTAATTTTTTTCTTTCGCTACGCCAACCGTCATGGGGCTCATCGGCTTATTTGTTTATTAAAAAATTAAATTATTTTTCATTCACTCTGCCCAGTGTTATGGGATTGTAGCTCATCGCCTTATTTGTTTATTAAAAATATTAACATTTTTTTTAGCCATGCCCAAGGTTATGAGGTTGTAGCTCATCGCCTTATTTGTTTATTAAAAAAATTAATTTTTTTTCTTTCGCTACGCCAACCGTCATGGGGCTCATCGGCTTATTTGTTTATTAAAAAATTAAATTATTTTTCATTCACTCTGCCCAGTGTTATGGGATTGTAGCTCATCGCCTTATTTGTTTATTAAAAATATGAACATTTTTTTTAGCCATGCCCAAGGTTATGAGGTTGTAGCTCATCGCCTTATTTGTTTATTAAAAAAAATTAATTATTTTTACTAAGTACGCCCAGTGTTTTGGAGTTGTAGCTTATCGGCTTATTTGTTTATTACAAAAGTTAATTATTAGTTATTCACTACACCTAGAGTTATGGGGTTGTAAGCTTGTCCGCTTATTTGTCTATTAAAAATTTAAATTTCGTTACTCACTTTATAAATTAAAAAAAAAAACAAAAAAATAAAAAACCAAATTAAGCATGCCTGAAGATTTTAAATTTGGCGCGTCTGGCTGGTTCACACTTTTGAGAGGCCTGAAAGGGGGCGCTCTTGCTCCAAGAATCAAAGATCAAGTTTCGATTCGATATATCGACTCCGCTTTCTAATCGAATCTCTCATTCTCTTTTTCATAAAAGGATATAATTATAAGTAGAATGTAGATTGGTAGATTGTTGCATGCTTCATAGCATTCAAAAAATAACATTTTAAATTTGGAATCATTTCTTTCAGAGTAAGCAATAGTAATCCATGATTGTTTTATCAGAATAATTGATAAACTATGATCAATTATTTGTAATTTCAAAAATAGAAAAAAATAAATAAACAAGTGGTATATTATTTACAATATTTGAACATAGATTTTTAACGAATCAAAAAACTAAAAAACTGAATAAAAGTATTATATCATTTTGATATTGAGATCAATATTTCGTTGAGTATCAATTTTTTCATAGCATGCGACCTAATTTTGACTGGAATTTAAATAGTTTTTAGTCAAAAAATAATTTCAAAACATCTATAATGAACGAAAAAGTTAAATGTAGCGTGTATATTAGGCTGGACGTTAATTAATTTTAATTTTTTGTTTCACTTGGGCCGGGCAGATTTTGTTTCTATACATGTAAAAACATGTAAAAAAAATTTTAGTAGAATTTTTTGACTTTTTTTTCCCGACCCGCAGAGCACCTGAAGTTTCCCATGGGTTTTGCACGTGAAAAAGAGACAAAACCATTCAATGCGCTAGAACCAGTAAAAAAAAAAATTTTTTTTTTTTCGAAAATACATATTTTCATGTATTTTTTAACGCTGAATCCGAAAAAATTGTTAATTTTCATCCAGACAATGATTAAAAAATTTTACAGGTCAAAAATGACTAAATTTGAAGAAAAATCGTTAAAAAAAAACCCTTTTTCGACGCTCATGTGATGAAACTTATAATTTTTTTTATCGAAAATACATAATTTTATGCATTTTTTCTTGCTGAATCCAAAAATGTTTTTAGTTTATATCAAATAGATGATTTAAAAATTTTACGACCCAAAAATGATCCAATTTGAAGAAAAAATCAATAAAAAAAAAGACTTTTTCTTCATTTAAACGAGAAAACTTTTCTTTTTAATTCAAAATACAGATTTTTATGTTTTTTTTGTTGTCTTATATGAAAATATCATTAGTCTCTACCAAATAGATGGTTAAAAATCTTTGTTCCCCAATAATAATTAACCATTTTATAGAAAAAATCATGAAAAAAAACACTTTTTCGGCATTCAAATGGTAAAAATTAAAACTTTTTTAAATCTAAATAGACGTATTAATGTATTTTTTATTGCTGAATACGAAAATTTTATGAGTTACTATCGGCTTTATGATTAAAAATTTCTACGGATGAAAAAGAAAAAACTCACAGAAAAAACTAAAGAAAGAACGATTAAAAAAAATAAAGTTAAATACTTTTACATGGGTAGGTATAGGTTTTAATAAAAGAGGTAGTTGAATAAAAATGAATTTTTTATTTTTAAAAATGTAAATAAATACTTATTTTTTCATGCGCTAAAAAAATAATTTAGGTATTTTTAGTTTGCTATTTGTGTTTTGAATTATACAATTGAACGAACTTCAGTGAAGTTCAATTACAATTGTATGAGCGCTTCCTCCGAAAGATCAAATACGTACGTAGTACCCCTTTCCCGTGCTACAAATACCACACATTCAAAGCATAAAAATAAAAAATAAGACAGTGGCGCCCTCACGCTTCGCTGAGGGCGCATGGGGTATACTAGACCTCATTTCTTTAAAGCTCTGCCGTAGATTCAAAGGGAAAAATTTTTCCCAAAAAAATTTAGGGAAATTCCTGGGTGGGAAATAAGGCTTTTTCATAGCAGACGACGTCTAGCAGCCCAAAGACTCGTGGTGAGTGCGAAACCACGTGATCATATTGCTTTTTCATGGGGAAGGGTACTTTTTTTTTTTTAATAAAATTAAAAAAAGTTTATGAGAACTATTCAGACTTGAAAATAATAGAAACGATATCCTAAGAAATCACAATATTGATAAAAAATAGCCTAGTTCACGAAAAAGTTGTATGTCATTGCGGAAATAGTATTTTTGGGGAGCTGCGAGGTTCACCGCGATACTTCAGCACAGGCAGCCTTCGCTTGCTGTATCGTATAGTAGCTATTTTTTTTATAATAAAAAATTTATAAATTATAAAGTGATGAATGTTCTGTGAAAAGTGCAGTTAATGTACAATAGGCGTAGATAAAAGTTTATGATTACAAGTTGTGTTTTTTTAAGTGAATATTTTTGTAATAAATATTGAATCATTAATTTTTTATTTGTATTTAGGTTATTTTGTGTAGATCCAATATCTTTTTATTTCAATTGTTGAAATACAAGTGCAAAGTCAGTTAATTTTTATCATAAGAAAGTGATTAGTTGTAGATCTTAGTAAGAAAAAATTGATAAATTTAAAATGGTGCACTGTTGTGCTGTGATTGATTGCTACAGCAGTACTAGTAAAGATGTGGGCTTACATTTTTATTCATTTCCCAAAATCATCTCAAGTGCTTGTAGACTCTATAAAAAAGAAGACCTACCACAAATGATAGAATTATCAAATGAAAGGCAAGGCGCATGGGTGCGAGCTTTGAAGCGTGGGCCACTAAGTGATAATAAAGTGAAATATTCTAGAGTGTGTGCCAAACACTTCATAGATGGTATTTTTTTTGCATGTTTTATAATGTATTTTATAGTTCACCTTTGTGTTTTAAAAAAAAATTCATTTTTAATATTAGGTAAGCCTGCCAAACTCCAAGAAAAAAATAGTCCTGATTGGATTCCAAGTCAGTTTATGGGATGCATTCAGGGTATTAGGAAAAGGAAGTCTGATATTGAAAGATTCGAAAGAGCCCAAAAACGAGTGAGTTTTTAAGTTTGTAATTTTAAATGCAGTCATGTATTTGTATTGAAAAATACAATCTAATCTTATATTTAGTCACGCTTTGATGATCCTAATCCTGTGATCCCAAATTTGCTGAATAAAGATCCATCTCCTGAAAATTCATTAATTGAAGATTCTTTACCTTTCACTCATCCGTCCATTGCTACTACCAATGAAATTTCAAAAAAAGATGTCAGTACTCAAACAGATCTTAATATGGATGATTTGGAAGAGCTTGAAAACATGATGAAAGAATTAAAATTATGCACTGATGAAAAGCAAAAACTTCAAAAGAAATTAGATGATTTTATGCTTTTAGTAGATGCTTTTGACAATGATGATAAGAAAACTAGATTTTTCACTGGATTGCCTAGTAGTAAAACCTTATCCGAACTCCATTCAGTGCTAGATCCTATTCTTTATCTCCCTGGTCAATCCCTGAGCACTTTCCAGCAGATAGTTTTAACCCTTATGAAATTAAGACTAAATTTTTCTTACTCTTACTTATCCTACAGGTTGATATGATTAGAAACAAAATAATAATGTTTCAGATAATAACATTTATGAATTTTTTTCAGGTTTGGTATATCCATTGTTACGGTGAGTAGGAACTTCAAAAGATGTGTGCATGCTCTGTATTGTTTATTTCAACCATTGATTAGTTGGCCGGATAGAGGTACACTGTATGCCACCATGCCAGAGTGCTTTAAAGTTTCTTTTGGAAAGAAAATAACAGTCATAATTGATTGTTTTGAAGTACGTATTCAGTCCCCTTCGAAGTATGCTTCGAAGGCTGAATGTTGGTCGTATTATAAGCATCACATGACAGCTAAAGTTTTAATTGGAATCACACCCCAAGGATCAGTTTCTTTTATATCAGAAACCTGGGGTGGAAGAGCCAGTGATAAAGTTATTGTTGAAAAATCTGGATTCTTAGACAATTTAATCCATGGAGATATTGTGATGGCAGACAGGGGCTTTACCATCGAAGACTTTGTTGAGACTGTTGGGGCAACTCTCAAAATCCCTGCTTTTACTAAAGGTATTTTATTTCATTTAATTCTGTGTATTATAAATAAATGTATTATTTAAAATTTTTTGTTTACTTATATTGTTGTAATTATTTTTAGGTAAAAAGCAGCTGGACCCTTTAAGTCTCCAAGAAACAAGATCAATAGCTAATGTTAGAATCCATGTCGAGCGTGTGATTGGATCAGTGAGGCAAAAATTTCAAATTCTTTCAGGAATAATTCCTATATCTATGCTCAAAACGACCACCAGTGGAGTAAGTACCTTTGACCAAATTGTTTTTGTTTGTTGCGCTTTGGTAAATTTATGCCCCTCTATGGTGTCTGCTACTTGATTTTAATAATTGGTTTTGCATGATAAATAAAGATATTTATAAAAAGTGTTCTACATGTAAGTTTATAAAAAAAGATAATAAAATTAAATTATGTAATTAATAAAATTGGTTCAATTATTTAAACCCTGAATCCTTCGATGACAAAGAAAATGTTAAACCTGTAAACCTTAACTTATTTGATACCTCTTTCAAATTTATAAAAAACAAATTTAGTTAAAATAACTTTAATTGGAGCATATATAAACACATTAAATTTTTGAAACTTTTATACAAAATAAAATTTAGTATACATGCTGGTAGAAAAAATGAATTAATAATTCTACAAAAAATACAAATTTTTTTTGTCAAGAATATTTTTTGATATTTTTTTTTTTTAAGATGATCTTTTAGGATTAATTTTTGGCAGCGTTGACTTCTTTCTGATGTGAATTTATATTATAGTCCAGTTCTTTTTTATGCATTAATTTATTCAACCTAAAACAAATTAAAGAATATTATTACATTTATGAATCAAAACAGTAAAAAAAATCATTTTTTAAACAAATACTAATAAAATAATAATTACATCCATATCTTCTAGATAATTTTGATAACAATTTTCTTGCTCAATCAAGTGCAACACTGCTTCTTTTGGTGAAGTGAAATATCTACACAAGAGTTCCGGAACGATGACATTTTGGTGAAATGATCTGGCTTTATTGACATTTTCAACTAAAAAATCCCAGTTAATGAATACACGAACCCTTTGAGTGAATGATTCTGACCACACGACAAAGTCACAATACTCGGTCTCAGTACAGAACATTTGAAGTTGAACCTGGTAGTAGTACTGATGCGTAGGATCCATATATAATTTATTATCAACATCTTTTTTTAAGCAAAATTTTGTTGACAGTATCCAATCGTCGAAATTCACACTTGGGTCTCTTAAGGTATGAGGACACTTTATTTCCACACATCCTTGACCGCAACAGTCACACAGAACTATGGCATCTGGAGAAGCTCCTAATACTGGGAATTCTTCAGATATAATAAGTCCATACTTATTAATTTGTAAATTTGTATGTAGTAATTTCATATTGTCTGAATATACTTTCAGAGCATCTTTTTCATGTTTTTGGCCCCATTGAATTGATGCCACTTTTAAATTAACCTTAGTGGAGTAGCAAATACTTTTTATAAGAGACAATGAAGGTTTTGTTAGGTTTGTTTTACAAGCTTTGTAGAAATTTGAAGCGGTAATTCTTCCATTTCTGAACTTGAACCACTTTTCTCCACCTGATTGGTTTACTGTTTCATAATAAACTGCTTTTATCTGGTCTTCTGTTAATTTTAGATCTAGTTGAATGTTCTGAAGAGTTTCTAAAGATTCACTGTTATATTTTTCGTCATATAAATCAGTTAAAACTGGAGGAAGATTAGTATTATCTGTTATTTTCCTCTCTGAAGCAAAAGGTTCAGTGACACTAAATATAACTGCATTTGGAACTGTCATCTCCAGACGTTTGTAAAAATCAAGTAACCTTTCTCCGCTCAGAGGAGATATTTTTTGCGAATAAATATCTGCAAAAATAAATTTTTTTTTATATCTTTCAAGAAGTAATTTTAATGTCGAGTTGAATGTTAGTCTTACCATTGTAGCTTGTGCTTTGCTTACCCAAATCAATTTCTTTTAACTTTTTTGCTACTATGAATTTTCTTGTTTTTGGTACTTTCCAGACACACAATTTGTCTGTGCAAGCCAATTCTTCTACACTGTGCTGAAAAAGAGAAAAAGCGATTGCACCAGTGTGACTGCATACTTCTCCTAAACCAGCCATACAAGTACAATGCCCACTTAAAATACTACCAGTAGAGGAAAAAATAAGCCATGGCTTTAGAGATGGTTCATTCATTCTCTGTGTATGCTTTACCTAAATTGTTAGTATAATTATTATGATTTATTTTAAAAAATCATTTTAACAATAAATTGAATTTTGAACGTACCAGAGCAATAACAAGAAAGTTTTCAGAAAACTTTACAAAGTTCATTTCTTCAATGAAGCCAGATTCATAAAATTTATAAGCTTCTAAGCTTTTAAAAGCTTTAACTTGTTCTGAAGTATAAAAATTATGTGTAAATGCATAATAAGTAACGATATCCACCAAAGAAATCTTTGGAAAATCTTCAATTTCCTCAGCAAAATTTGTTTCATTTAAAGTGTAAGGATCGTATCCATCAATAGCTGCTATTTTTTGAACATATCTATGCTGAATATCAGCAGAGAGATTTATGAAATAGTTACTCATATCTATAAAGGTTTAAATACATTTTTATTAAAAATAAACATTAAGAATGATTATGTATTTGAGGTTATTAAAATTTTTCGCTTTTACCTGGTTAAAAAATTGGGTAAGACTTTCTTTCTCAAAAATTAAAATACAAGCTAATAAAATGTTTCTTTCTTCTCTGCTAAGTCTGGATGTACTATTATAACAATATTCAAATCATATAATAGATAATCTTGATAAACGTGTCCACTGCACATGCATTTCACTCTCACATTATATTTAATTGATCAATAACACTTAACGATACAGGTACGCGTAACATTCTAATTCCAAGTTTTATCAACTTAGGAATTTTTTATATCGCAAATATATTCATCACCTTATAATTTATTAATTTTTTCTTGATAAAAAAAAATAGGTACTACGATACAGCAAGCGAAGGCTACGCGCTGCCTGTGCTGAAGTGTCGCGTAAACCTCGCAGCTTCCCCAGAAGTACTATTTCCGCAATGACATACAACTTTTTCGTGAACTAGGCTATTTTTTATCAATATTGTGATTTCTTAGGATATCGTTTCTATTATTTTCAAGTCTTAATAGTTCTCATAAACTTTTTTTAATTTTATTTAAAAAAAAAAAGTACCCTTCCCCATGAAAAAGCAATATGATCACGTGGTTTCGCACTCACCACGAGTCTTTGGGCTGCTAGACGTCGTCTGCTATGAAAAAGCCTTATTGATCTTTCGGAGGAAGCGCTCATACAATTGTAATTGAACTTCACTGAAGTTCGTTCAATTGTATAATTGTATTTCGCGCTTCCTCCTTCAAGATCAAATACGTAGACGTTTAAAGCGATCTACGGCAGTAAAGTGTGAATAAAAAATCCTCCAAGCAACAATGTTAAAACGTATTGTTGTCGACAAATACTGACAACTGTCAAGATCGATTATCTCGCAGTAAGAGACTGCTCCAACTCTCCTAGCTTGTATTCAAAAAGAACGAATCAAACTTGTACATCTATCAAACGTAGCTTATATCCGGTTACGGATCTACCGCTCAACTTGGACCATAGCAGCCAAAATTGATAATTAGTCCATATGTCCACTCCACAAGGTGTTCCACCAAATGAACACCTGTAGTTGCTATCAAACTCGCTGCAATCTTCATGAATTGCATACTCCGAGTTACTTCTGGCAATTACTTAAGACTTTCAATAATTCAGATCTTCCAAACACACCTCCCAATAATCAAAAGGCACAATCAGATACTTTGGTAACCCAAATCTGCTGACAAACTACCCTTTCAGCAAAATCTTCCTTGATTTATTTTCCATCTTATTTTATTTTATCCCACTTTATCTTGTCTTACTTCATTTCTATCTATCTATCTATTTATTTCTCACTATTATTATAATCATCCTTTCTCCTTCTCTACTCTGATATCAATAATTGATGATGACCATCATCATGAAACACTATACTTGAAATCATAATGATTTAAGTAATTCAAAATTCACTGAAAAAACCTTCATTCTCCCGATGTCATTGAGTTCTATAGCTTCACTACTGAGAATCAATACTCGCAATCTTGCAATAAATGTATTTCAAACATTAATCATATAATAAATAATCTCAAACATTTTATAATAATAGGCTATTTTCCTTAATCAATTCTCAGAAAAACATATAAAAAATTTTACCTGTCAAAAGGCCTGACAAAATAAAAGGAAAAAAGTTGAAAATTAAATCATTTTCATTCTCCCTTCATTCAAAATAATAAATTAAATTAATAAAGCAAATAGTTCCATAACCACTGCTGTTAATGAGCTTTCAGTAAATATTAGCCATCTTACGTACTCTAAATTCAAATCTTCCTTCAATATAGTAAAGTTCAGAATCATTCTCACACTATATTTTAGAATTCATGCTCAAGCCTTTCCTAGAATCATCCCCAAGTTAAAATTTTAATAAATTCCAAATCTTACTCATCATTAAACATCTCTCTCAATCAATGTTTGCTCAAACATTTTAATACCAATAAAAATAATACCAATAAAAAGTAAATAATGAACTCAGAAAATCTGAGTAATAATCATGAG
The DNA here is from genome assembly GCA_038277355.1 of Encarsia formosa. Lineage (NCBI taxonomy): Eukaryota > Metazoa > Arthropoda > Insecta > Hymenoptera > Aphelinidae > Encarsia > Encarsia formosa. The sequence goes on along the minus strand of CM076186.1, from coordinate 39,158,088 downwards.
AATTAAAACAACAATAAAGTCATGTTTTTCAAACCTAATTCAGCCCTGGATCGCTACAAAGTAGGAGCTGTTTTATCTGAAATGACAACCCAATTCAAATGTACTCTGGAAAGCTTAGCCATCAGTCAATCAAGAAATTATAAATTTCAAATTATTCTATCTCTTAATGGTAGTAAGAGGTATATCCTAATGAAACCCTCAAGAATATCACTCCATAGTTTGGACATACAACAAAAAATATAGCAAAATAGTTTTATCTCACACTACCTTACCTATGAGGTAATGTTTTGAGTTTACTCTTAACTCACAGAATACAATCCATATGTAAACATGGTTAGAGTAGGTGCAAACTTGCTAAAAATTCACTCTCATGGTATGAGTGTATGAACTGGTGGAGTATCGCTTACTTGCAAAAAACTAATCTTTCAGGAATGTCTGAAATAAAACCTCACTCTTAAACAATGCACACTATCTTCATGTCTCACTTGATGTATCTCAAGTGGCCTTGAAATAGAAATTCCTACCCGGTTGCTATGTTCAAATTGGTCCTGACTATCCAAAATCCTCACTTGTACTTTCCTCCATCTTACCAATAGATCCTAAATATAATTCACTCTCTGACTTCTAAAATAAAAAATCTTTCCAAGAGTTTGACCTGTGCAAATTCAAAAAGTCTTGCACAATCAAAATTCATGTAATAGCAAAAACAGTCCTGCAAGTTTTTCTCAAATTAATGAGCAGGAATAAAAATAGCCTCGAATCATTGTTGAGTTCTCTACAGCTTTCAAACTTGCCATTCAATATAAATTACAATCCATCTTTACATCAGCTCCATCTAGTTAGTTGGCTGATAACTCAAATTTCTTGGAAAGCGATAAGAGGTACTAATAACAGTATGTATTAGGTTTGTATTATATATAAGGCTTCAAAAAAAAATCAAACTAAATTCAAAAAATCTCAAAGGTAGTGTGTAATTGTATCCTTACCTAGATTTCAACCAGAGACAAATAATTGTCTCGACACACTCTGTGACCTGACCAGTATTAAACTTGGAAGCTTAACTTAGTATGAAAGTAAGAATCTGTGTTCACTTAATAAGTCAGACTTATCGCTTACAATATTATGCATTCAAAGGTTACCTTTCCACTCAGTAATAAAATCAGTCCATCAGTAATAGAATCTTAAAGCAGGTCAGAACTTATCAGTTCTCCACATTGTTGTGCATGTACACATTTTCATCTGTCTGAGATCAATTCCTCTGGTGCCGTCTACGGCTTCTTATGCCAGACTAGACAAATAAACTCAATCCTTACAGGTATGTTATATGCATGATATTGAATATTGTGGGTGAGAATCTTGCATCTAAAAATTAATGTGAGCCTCCTGTGTCACACTGATAAGAACAAAAATCAAATGTTGCATCAAATACCAACAATCTGTCATGATTTCTCAAACTAAACTGCTTCAAAAAATATGCAGTTATGAGTTAAACCTTAATTCCTTCTAACAATCTTTAATGTTGTTGACTAATCTAAATCAACTTATGAGCCCTCATATATTTTATAAAACAGACTCAAATATGATCTCACCATAATCAAACTTCTGGCAGTTATTCTATATTCAAACAATAAGCAAGGAGTTTCAAAATCCTCTCTTGCTTCCACTTAAAAAGTACAATTTTAATATAAACTTAGATTATCCAGTCAAGTAGCCATTTCTGACATAAAACACAATGACCTTTATCATGGTCCAGACACCATCATAACCAATCTTCTCACAACTTAATTATTACCATGATCAGCTGAAACTGAGTTCCTGGATATAGTTTCCCGAAAAAAAAAGGGTAAAACCCTTCTGAGATTAAAGTTACATGAAATTTACAAATACATTAATAATGCATTTCTAGGCTATGAAAAACTTTGTCAAACAAATCAGACGCATACCTAACTTTCTTTCTTTATTTTATTTTATATATTTATTTATTTTCTTTCTTACAACTGAAGAATAAAAAATAATGTAAGCCTGTGGTGGTAAGTTGCCATTGGCAGCTGTTGGCAGCAGACGATAGTCGTCAACTGCATGCACCGTGCAGTGCTGTGCCCTCGTCCGTGGCTGTGCCCTGTGCCGGTGCAGCGTCGATGCTCAAATCGATCGATTGTAAAAATCGATTAATCGATACCAATCCCGTTAATAAATAGCATATAAAAGTAAATCTTATTTAACTCATTTTCTTTTTTGGAAGTGCGTCAATTTACGCGCTTGTCTTTTCTGAGAACCTTTGATCATATACATGTCATGGTCTTGAAAATAAAACTCTAACATTTTCGTCAGAACAGCTCGAGCAAGGCAATCGAGCAGCGAGGAGCCGCGTATGTTTGCAATGCCCTGAGATTGCATAATTAAGGCCAATATGTACCTATCTGTAGTAACCTCAAAAAACGCCTTATTTTCCCGCTCATGTGGTCTTATGTCGCTGATGCTGCATCAGATCAATTTTAACTATGAAGAATAGAATAGAAGGAGTGCCAACAGCATAGGAAAAACCGGGAATTTTTAAACAGAGGTGATTTTACGTTCGTCGCTCAAAACACGTGTTTCTAATAGTTTGTAAACACAAAATGATCGTAAAACTAAAAACAGGCAAAAAAAAAAAATAAGGGCAGTTCCCCCTTGTTTGCACAAGCAGCTATCCTTTTCTAACTAGCTCTGCTGCAGGTAGTACGGTAACGGCGGGGGAGCAGCACGCTTTCTCTTTTTACCTGCGGGAAGCTGATACTTATCAACTGTTTTCATTTTCTTTTTTCAAAGCTTCATTTAAAATTAAATTTTTAAAAAATAATGTTAATTAGATTATTAATGGTTTTTTATTGATTACGGTTAAAAAAAAGAAAAAATAAAGTTCGAACTTTAAAAATCCATTAACATTAAGTTTTTCTTATAAAAAAGTCTTGACGGAAAAACCTTATTAACAATTTATTAAAAGTAAACAAAAACAGTTAATATTTTTTTAATTTTATTAAGGACCCAATTGATGTAAATTGTAACAAACAAAAAGATTTTGTGCGAAAAGTTTTGTAAATTATACATGACGTAATTAATTAATTGTGTTTGTTTTTTTTTTTTTTTTTTTTTTGAAGCTGTAGACAAAAATATTTTTAAACTTTTATTGTTCATATTTGTTTATTATTGAACAAAAAAATTTAATTTCAAATTGTTATAACAATAATTGAACTACATATATAAAAATTGATTACAACTGCACTGTTTATTTCGTACACACAATTATTGTTAAAAGAGATTAGAACATTTAACGAAATTATTAACTATACATACAAAATATTTCTCACAAATACTAAATGTTAATCAGGCGTAAAAACCCTTCATTTTCTAAATAAAGAACACATTTTATAAACAAATTTACATAGTGATTTCACGCAAATATCATTATAATACTTTTTGTTTTTATTCAGCGATGCAAATATTAATAATGCTTTGCATTTTTTCGTTGTTGTTTTGATTTATTTTTTTTTTCGCAACAAATAGAATTAAAAGAATTGGCTAAGAAACAGCATCTCATCATAAGATAAAATATTAAAATTTTTTTTGTTAAATAATTTTTATGCAGAGCACAGCCTACCTCAGGTACTTCCTCTTTTTTAGTAAGTATTGTATCAATAATTTTATAACAAGTATCGTTCCTCAAACCTGAGCCGGTCCCACCTACTACAAATAATACGCAGTCTTCTAATTTACTTATTAAAGTTTCTAGTTTTTTGCTGGGGTATATTAAATTTCCTGCACTCATTAATCTTATGAATTCGTGATTTTTAACATTACTTTCAACTGTTTTTAGGCTATTTAAACAGTTTTCGCATTTTGAAAATTTTTGTGCTTTTTTAGCAACATAACCCGCTAAGTATGCTTTTACGTAAGGACTAGTTTGGGCTACATCATAATCGTGCTCCGTATCCCAAGTAAACTGTTCCTGTAGTTGCTCTTCTTCGACTTCTTCAGCTAATTTTTTTTCATCAGGAACTTCATGTTCTTCAACTATTTCGTAATCCTCTTTAAAAATTCCATCAATTTTCTCAAGCCACTCATTTTTTGTTGCTTTTTCTTCTAATAACTCTTGATTTTGATCACCTAATTCTGTTAATATTTCACAGCCATGCACATTTGAGCCTCTTGCGACTTGTAACAACTTTTTGGTCAGGAAAATTCTAGCAGCTTGAAGAAATAATTTAGCGGTCGGATGATCATTTGAACCATTAGCACTTCTCATAATGCCAAAAAACTGCTGTAAATTTATTAATTAAAATTACTATATAGTTAAAAAAGAGCTTTGACTGTTTAATTTACTATTTAAATCAATTAATACTTGCTTCTAATTTATTCTGACTTAATCTTTCAGTCATTAAATATTCAAATCCATGTTGGTTGAATAAATAATCAGCAAGTTGCAATGTTGCATTAAGGCTGACTTCGAATCCATCTTTAGTTGATTTGGATACTGGTGATTTTTTATCTCCGGTTGCTTCATTCCAAGTTTTTAAGTAAGAGATAAAATCACGGATGATCTAAAATAAAATTTGAATATGAATAGCTATAAATAAGTAGAATTAATAAGTAGATTGTAATTAAAATAAAAAATACTTTTGTTTGAGGACAATTTTTTTTGTTCCATAAAGCCTCTTCAGGTATTTTTGAAGTCATAGCTTTAATCAAATTATTTATTCTTTCGATAAAATTTATAGTGGGGCCAGCATCTTTAAATTCAGGATAAGTCTCTGGATCACTGTGATACAATTTCATCGCTGCAAGTACTGTCTGATCAAATAACTACAAAGAAAAAAAAAATTTACAATTGTTGAGCAAACTGTACAAAAAAAAAACTGTAAAAAGCTTTTGTATCACGTACAAAAAATAATTTTCATCATTTTTTGTACATTTTTTACCTGGTAAGCTAGAAGAACATTCATCGTTTGATATCCTGTCGGATTTAGATGAGCCTTTGTTAACTTAAAAGCCATTTTCAAGTTGAAGGAGATTTCGTGTTCCCGACGCAATAAAGCCCACCAATACTTTAACTCAATCCAACCGTCTGGAGTCCAAAATACACCATTTACAGCTTGTATTATTGCATTTCTAAAATTTTTCAGAAGGTGGGGGAAGTCAGAAATAAACCATAGCAACCTTCGTGTCATTGGATTTTCAATCATAAAGTCATTAGGATTTGAACGTTTTACAGGGTGATCGCAATTAAAATTATCAAGGTTTACATTATTTATTGTCCAAACTTTTCGATTCCATGTAGCTCCGTCCATAACAGATACGTCTACTTTGAGTCCAGCTTCATCCAGTCGAATCATACCTTGTTTTAGTAAATTATCTAATGGATCTGATTTAACTGCTCCACTACTCAAAAACATCCCAATGACGCGGGTAAAATTCCCCTGAAATGGTTGGAACATCAAAGTAAGAACGTGATCTGCTACTTTGCCGCGGTCTTCATCTGATGTTTCTGTACCTAAATCAACAAAACCCTCAAACTGTAAGGTACTTTTATTAAAATTAATAGACTCCGTAATTTTCATTTCATCAGCTAGCAGAGCTCCTCGTTTTATTGATTCTTGTTCAATCCGAGAAGCTGTTAATTTTAAAGTTTCAAAAATTGATTGCTGAAATCCAAATCGTAGTTTTATGTTTTCAATGTATTTCGTAATGGTCGTTCTGCAAGGCATAGGCATTATATTTAAATTTCTAATGCGATCGTACAAGCGACTGCCTAACGAACGCATTAAAATACATGTATACAACCAGTCCACTGAATACCTCCTAGCTGTTGGATCTTTTAATTTAGAAAACTGTAAACAGTGCTGTACAAGCTCTTTTTGATTTTCAGGAAGTATATTTATTTCTCTGCTAAGAATTTCTTCTTTTAACTTACTGAGCTTGATTTTTTCTTCTTTAGATAAAATTTGAAGCTTGTTTTTTGTTTCCTGACAACGTAATAGTCTTGATTCAATTTTTTTTAATTCTTCTTTATAGTGGGCTAACTCATCAAAAACACTGTGAAAATTTTTTTTCTTTGAAAAAGTACAAACGTTTTGACATGATTTTACGTAATTACTACATGCTTTGCATCTAACGTAGTTTAAAGTCTGCGCGTATTTCTGCCTTTCCATTATAGTCTTTGTACATTCTGATGATCTTGGGATGCTCATTGTTGGATCTCCTCCTACGCAAAATCGAGTATTTTCCGCTCTTTTTTTCATCTTAATAAAATAATCTAGAGAAGTTACGTTTTCTACGGAATAAACTTCATCATCGCTGAGATAAATTTGAGCTTCTAATTCTTCACTAATATTAATATGGAAAATCACAACAGAAAACTTTTTATCTACAAAACTTAATGTAACTGTTTCCGGCCGATTAATCCAACACCAACCTTCTCCAATTACATTATTTTTTAAATAAGTTCTGAGAAAGTTCAATGTAAAAATTTCAGTATTTATAGGAATGTTAAGAGTACAAGAAGGATCATTTAGTCTAGTACATGTATTATCAGATAAGATATTAGATGTTGGTAACAAAGATAAATCATTGACAGGCTGAGGTAATGATAAGTTATTTGTAGAATTCGACATCGATAGATTATTAGCAGACTGCGAGCAAGATAAATTATATGTGAATGGAAAAACAGGTGATGTATTTATGGTTTTAGATGCATTAAGGCTATTACCCATTTGGGCTCTAAAGATATTACTAGTAGGACGGAACAAACTTGTGGGCATAGTGTTTCTCCTGGGTGGTTGCGTAGTTTCATTTGGATTTAATGATAATGGTGCTTGATTTTCAGTGAGCGTCAAAAAATTTGATCCTAAATTTACTGATCTTGTAATCAAGCTTTCCGTGGTTGCAGGTGTTGTTTGACCCTCGACCCAACGATGAGGAAGAGCATCTGAAGATAGTGTTATTATTTGACTATTAAACCGGATAAATTTTTGTTCAAAGTGTTTTATACACAAACTGTAAGATTTGCTCAGTGTACTCTCTTTTTTAGAACATAAACTTTTATTTCCTGAAAAAAAAATTAGTATGTGTAAGTTTTACATAACATTCATTTTTTTATTTTTCATGATTTTAATTTATTTGTAGTAGAAAAATAATTTAAAATTATGAATGAACTGTTTTCGTAATATTATATAAGAGATAAATACATTATTCTTTAAATTATAATATATATTGAGATATAACGGTTTGAATGTACGAATTCAAGCTATCATTTTGAATGAAAAACTAAAAACAATTAATCCTTATTCTTAAAGATCACATCTTTGTACATTACGTAAATTAAAAAAAAAAAAAAAAAAAAAACACTATTTTTACATCATATCATCGAATGAATAAGGATTAATGCAAATAAAAAACTTGAATAAACCATCGTTTTGTACACAAAAATTTCTCAGAATAAAAAATTGCTAAAAACCTTAATTTAAGATCTTGAGTACACTACATTTAATTATTAAACATACCTGAACGATTAGCCCACACTCTGCACCGGATCATGTCCTTAGGAAATTGGAAAAACTTAATATTTTCACCTCTTTGATCATCATATTGTTCACTGTTGCAGCCCATGTAAGAACATTTTTTTACTAATTTAGGTTTTTTTGGTTCGGTACTCATTATATTTATATCGCTGCACTGATAATATTTAGATACTTTATATAAATACTTATAAAGTATATAAAGTTAGAAAATTCAAACTAAATAAATTTGTTTTGGAGTGCTCTCTACAAGCGTCACTTTGCAAGTGATCTGCCAAATGAAGAGTCGAGTGCTTCAAACTGGACGTCACGTAGTCATTTTCTGAGAAAAAAAAATCTTAGTAAAGGTGTACAATGCAAGGTAGTGTAGGGATTTATTTAAAACCAAACCCCCTCTTGCTGTACAAATTGGATAATAAATTTAGGATTTTGAAACTATCGTAAATCTGTATTTAATCCTTAACCAAAATCCCTATTATGATCTCTTTTCTTGGTGCAGTCACTCGTTAAACTCAGTTTCCTTTAACTGCCCATAACAGTGCTTTGTTCAGACTTCAATTCAACAAATTTTAGTATTATATTGGGTTCATTTGAGCGTGTCATAAATTGTATAAATTGCTTTTTTTAAACTTCGTCGTAACAGTAACCTTTCTGATAAAATTAATTATTTCTACTTTTTACAAATTGTTATCCTCAGACCTTATTCTAAGGAAAGTCTTGTAACTACCGAAATTTCAAATTACTTACACTTTAAATCCTGCACCGCCTACTCTACAATAGGTAAGCGTCGAGGTGGGCGTCTCCTTTTTTCTTAATTAGCTTATCTTATTCCATTTTCGACGAAAAATTAGTTAAGTAAGTTAATCTTCTGTTCAAGTTTATTTTCAATTTAAATTTTAGCTTGAATTTTTGTTCGAAAATTTTTTTTGGTTACTACCGGTTTGAGTTTTGTAACTACCGATTTGATACTTTCGGTACCGTTAGAATAAAGTCTGGCTATCCTCAAACTTTGCATATTCCGCTAAATAATTTAAATAAATTTTTATTTAAATTTTTTGCAATAAATTTTAATATGTGTTTTTAATTAAAAAATTATTTACTATTTACTAAAAAGTTCGAATTTTTTTATATTTCAAATTTTGATTAATGGAAAAAGTTATTTAATTAAATATCTAAATCTCAGAGTAATTTAAAAAAAAAAAAGAACGTAAATTACAGCCACAGCCCATGACAATGGGGGGCCCGACGGTGCAAACAGTTCAAACAGTGCGCGCAGGTAGGACGCGGACCCCTGCTGCCGTAAAACCGAAACATGTGTTTTGAGCGACTACTTCGGAAATCACCTCGGTTCAGGGGCTTAACACAGAGTTGGCACTCCTCTTAGTTCTATTCTTCATAATTTTAACCAATTTTAGAGAAAATTTTCACAAAATGGACGACACGACGAAGAAAACCGACTTCTCGTCGATTGTGTCTCGAGAAAAAACCAGCTCCCTCGCTGCCAAGCCGCATGACCCGAGATAGAGACAAGTAAATACATTTAAATCATCATTGGAATTTATAAATTCTGAGTCAATACACCAACATGGATAAGGTTTACTGCTCTCAGTTTATTTTCCAAGATGAATTTGTCTGACTATCAAGTTTAATTTTAGTTTTATCCGCTATATACCAACTACCTTAACTTGCTGCAGCAAATGTCAATGACCAAGTTGAGGTAGTTTAAGTGTGATCAATGTCTCATGAAATTATTCAAATTGTCAGGCAAGTAAATACATTTAAATCATTACTGGAACTTATAAATTCTGAATCAATACACCAACACGGATAAGGTTTATTGTTCTCAGTTTATTTTCCAAGATGAATTTGTCTGACTATCATGACCAAGTTAAGGTAGTTTAAATGTGATCAATGTCTCATGAAATTATTCAAATTGTCAGACAAGTAAATACATTTAAATCATCACTGAAATTTATAAATTCTGAATCAATACACCAACATGGATAAGGTTTATTGTTCTCAGTTTATTTTCCAAGATGAATTTGTCTGACTATCAAGTTTAATTTTAGTTTTATCCGCTATATACCAACTACCTTAACTTGCTGCAGCAAATGTCAATGACCAAGTTGAGGTAGTTTAAGTGTGATCAATGTCTCATGGAACTATTCAAATTGTCAGGCAAGTAAATACATTTAAATCATCACTGGAACTTATAAATTCTGAGTCAATACACCAACACGGATAAGGTTTATTGTTCTCAGTTTATTTTCCAAGATGAATTTGTCTGACTATCAAGTTTAATTTCAGTTTTATCCGCTGTGTACCAACTACCTCAACTTGGTCATTGACATTTGCTGCATTCAAATGTGATGGTGATCAATGTTTCATGGGGTTATTCAAATTGTCAGACAAGTATTTTTTTTTTTTTTTTTATACTTATTTATAGTCGCGACTTTTTATGCTCCGTATGGGCTTATTGACGACTTTGTCCCTACACTGCTTCGCATTAGCCCATGGCCCATATGGACCATGTGGAGTACGGGAAACCCAGGGTATGTGCCTCATTCGAGTTAATCGTAAGACCAGCGCTGAACCGGCAGGCTCATTGGGACTTTTTATCCCACATATCGCCCCCAATCAGATAGTCTTGGATCAGACCAGTGCCGAAGCGAGTTTAGCTCATTGGGAAATTTTGCCCCAAATATTGCCCCCAGTCGAGATAAACTTACGACCAGCGCTGAAATGATGGCCCCCGGTAAAACCGACTCCAAAGCAGTCGGGGTGAACGTAGGGATCGACATAACCGACGCAACGAACGAAGAAAATAATTCCAAGTTAGTTGCGCGAAGAATCGAACCCAAGACCCCTCGAACGACGTTGTTTCAGAAGCGAGCACGCTAACCACTGACCCAACGACCGCTCTAAGTGTCAGACAAGTAAATACATTTAAATCATCACTGGAACTTATAAATTCTGAGTCAATACACCAACACGGATAAGGTTTATTGTTCTCAGTTTATTTTCCAAGATGAATTTGTCTGACTATCAAGTTTAATTTCAGTTTTATCCGCTGTGTACTAACAACCTCAACTTGGTCATTGACATTTGCTGCATTCAAATGTGATGGTGATCAATGTCTCATGGAATTATTCAAATTGTCAGGCAAGTAAATACATTTAGATCATTACTGGAACTTATAAATTCTGAGTCAATACACCAACACGGATAAGGTTTATTGTTCTCAGTTTATTTTCCAAGATGAATTTGTCTGACTATCAAGTTTCATTTCAGTTTTATCCGCTGTGTACCAACTACCTCAACTTGGTCATTGACATTTGCCGCATTCAAATGTGATGGTGATCATAAGTTGTTTGTTCTAGTCAGGAATCAATTGGTAAATTTTACCAATTTTTTTAGTTTCACCTTATACCTAGTTATTAAATAGTTTGAAAAATAAAAAATTAATAGTTATTAAAATATCATTTTTTTTTTTAAAGCCTGGAGATAAATAAAATTAAAAAAAAAAAAAACATTTAAAAATGTAAGATACCAACGGCAACTTAGGTTTTTACTGCTATAGTTGCTATAACAGAATTATCAAAATAAAAATTTTTTTTTATACTTGATGTTTAAAAATCAGTAAAAAAAGTTTACAATAAAATCAATTCATTTTAATTGTCCTTCAATATCGATAAAATCATTCATCTCAATGGAGTCATAAGTTTTTTGTTCTACTCAGGTATTAATTGGTAAATTTTACCGTTTTTTTTTTAGTTTCACCTTATACCTAGCGAAAGAAATGAAATCTTTAAAAAGAAAGACCTTTAAAAATGTAAGAATTTACGGCGAGTGGTTTTTTTTTGGACAGAACTAAAACAAAAGTATATATGTTGTTACTTTCAGATCTATGTTAATATTAATGAATTTATCCCGAAAGATACGAACAGATGAATAAAATAAAAAAATAAAATAAAAAACCATCTTTCAGTAGAGTTACAGTGAATTCTGTTCATTTTTTTAAACTTTAATTATAAATTAATTCGAGTATCTACTCTGATTTTGATATTATGTTTTCGGGGATACGAACAGATGAATGAAATGAAATCAAAAATCATTTTCCGGTCGAGTTTTTAATAAATTTTTTTCAGTTTTATTTCTTTAATTAATTTTTACTCAAATTATTTAAAATTCCTACTCTGATTCTGTTGATATTTTTTTGGAATATGAACAGATGAAGGAGATGAAATCAAAGAATCATCTTCCGGACGAGTTTTAAGTAAATTTTTCTTTTCTTTTTTACACATCTTTTTTCTTTTTTTTTTTTTAATCTGAATTCAATTTTTTTTTAGTAAAAGTTTACTATCAATTTATTCAATTTAGGTGTCGTTCAATATCGTTAAAATCATTCGGACTCGACGGAGCCGCAGATTTATTAATTAGAATAATATTACTTTTCAAAGAATCGATTAAAAAAAAAAGCTCTTAGATTTTTAAGTCTTTTTATTTTTAGTTACCCTAATACAGTTTCTGCTTTTCGGTGATGCATGAATATCTTTGGTCGACTGTTAATCGTTAATCTGCGGCTCCGTCGAGTTCGAATGATTTTAACGATATTGAACGACACCTAAATTGAATAAATTGATAGTAAACTTTTACTAAAAAAAAATTGAATTCAAGTTTAAAAAAAAAAAAAAAGAAAAAAGATGCGTAAAAAAGAAAAGAAAAATTTACTTAAAACTCGTCCGGAAGATGATTCTTTGATTTCATCTCCTTCATCTGTTCATATTCCAAAAAAATATCAACAGAATCAGAGTAGGAATTTTAAATAATTTGAGTAAAAATTAATTAAAGAAATAAAACTGAAAAAAATTTATTAAAAACTCGTCCGGAAAATGATTTTTGATTTCATTTCATTCATCTGTTCGTATCCCCGAAAACATAATATCAAAATCAGAGTAGATACTCGAATTAATTTATAATTAAAGTTTAAAAAAATGAACAGAATTCACTGTAACTCTACTGAAAGATGGTTTTTCATTTTATTTTTTTATTTTATTCATCTGTTCGTATCTTTCGGGATAAATTCATTAATATTAACATAGATCTGAAAGTAACAACATATATACTTTTGTTTTAGTTCTGTCCAAAAAAAAACCACTCGCCGTAAATTCTTACCTTTTTAAATAATTCACACTTTACACGGAGCAACGCTCTGAACATGTGATACCGTTCACACTAGAAAACGGAATGAGGTCTAGTATACCCCATGCGCCCTCAGCGAAGCGTGAGGGCGCCACTGTCTTATTTTTTATTTTTATGCTTTGAATGTGTGGTATTTGTAGCACGGGAAAGGGGTACTACGTACGTATTTGATCTTGAAGGAGGAAGCGCGAAATACAATTTAACGTTTGTAAAAAAACGTTCTCACAAATTTATATCATTTTTGAATTCTTCAGCATTTAAATTCTACACCAGCGCTTCAACTGTCTGCGATGGTTAAGTACTTACACCAGCGCTGCTAAAGTCCGCACAATTCGAAAATTACCATTCGGCTGCCGTCTACGAAAATCATACTCCGAGCCGAATCTAGGTGATATCAACAAAGATGGCGGCGAGGATTTATTCGCGAGTTCGAGCGCGCAGATTCAAAATAAGTGTTTTCGATTTTTTAATTTCTTTCATTTACATAACGAATAATCTTGGAATTAGTTATCAAATTAACTGTATACCCTAGACCTTAAACCCCAAAAACTCTGTGCACCAAAATTCAACTAATTCATTTAAAAATAAACTAAAAATCCCCCAAGCTTCAAACCCACAAAACGCTGGGCGTCCGAGTTTAATTTTTTCAATAAAAATAAATAAATAAACTAAGAATCCCCTAAGCTTCAAACCCACAAAACACTGGGCGTCCGAGTTCAATTTTTAAATAAACTAATGATCCCCTAAGCTTCAAACCCCCAAAACGCTGGGCGTCCGAGTTTAATTTTTAAATAAAAAAAATATAAATAAACTAATAGTCCCCCAATCTTTAATCCCACAAAACTCTGGGCGTCCGAGTTCAATTTTTTGAATAAAAATAAATAAATTAACTAATAATCCCCCAAGCTTTAAACCCCCAAAACGCTGGGCGTCCGAGTTTAATTTTTAAATAAAAAAAATATAAATAAACCAATAATTCCCCAAGCCTTAAACCCACAAAACGCTGGACGTCCGAGTTTTATTTTTAAATAAAAAAATATAAATAAACTAATAATCCCCCAAGCTTTCAACCCACGAAACGCTGGGCGTCCGAGTGCAATTTTTAAATAAAAAAATATAAATAAACCAATAACTCCCCAAGCTTTCAACCCACAAAACGCTGGGCGTCCGAGTTCAATTTTTAAATAAAAAAATATAAATAAACTAATAATCCCCCAAGCTTTAAACCCACGAAACGCTGGACGTCCGAGTTCAATTTTTAAATGAACTAATAATCCCCTAAGCTTCAAATCTACAAAACGTTGGGAGTCCGAGTTTAATTTTTCAATCAAAAAATATAAATAAACAAATAATCTCCCAAGTTTTCAACCTACGAAACGCTGTGAGTCCGAGTTTTATTTTTAAATAAAACTCTTTAGATTAAAAAAAGTTTTAATTTTTACCATTTGAATGCCGAAAAAGTGTTTTTTTTTATTGATTTTTTCTTCAAATTGGATCATTTTTGGGCCGTAAAATTTTTAAATCATCTATTTGATATAAACTAATAACATTTTTGGATTCAGCAAGAAAAAATGCATAAAATTATGTATTTTCGATAAAAAAAATTATAAGTTTTATCACATGAGCGTCGAAAAAGGGTTTTTTTTTAACGATTTTTCTTCAAATTTAGTCATTTTTGACCCGTAAAATTTTTTAATCATTGTCTGGATGAAAATTAACAATTTTTTCGGATTCAGCGTTAAAAAATACATGAAAATATGTATTTTCGAAAAAAAAAAAATTTTTTTTTTTACTGGTTCTAGCGCATTGAATGGTTTTGTCTCTTTTTCACGTGCAAAACCCATGGGATACTTCAGGTGCTCTGCGGGTCGGGAAAAAAAAGTCAAAAAATTCTACTAAAATTTTTTTTACATGTTTTTACATGTATAGAAACAAAATCTGCCCGGCCCAAGTGAAAAAAAAAATAAACATTAATTAACGTCCAGCCTAATGAGCATACACTAAAAAAAAAAAAACTTGGGTCATTAACTTTTATTAAAAAAATTAAAAGTTAGCAGTTATAAATCATAATTATCATTATTATGAATAATAATGTATATAAAAAAAAATGAATTTTTATTATTACTACACTGGGAAAAATGTGATCCGTAATCGAGCCACCCGTAGCGCCGTAATGGAATTGACAAGGTGGATCGTTTCTTGTCCACGGTGCAACAAATTTGGCGCACGGTGTTGAAAATTTGCACCACTACGTAGTACCAAATACCAAATCGCAGCCGATCGCAGCTTGTACGCCAAATTCGGCTCACATATAAAGCAGTTACCGAGCGCGGTGTAGAGACAATACCTCTTCATTTTTGAGCCGTAACTCGAGCACATTTTTCTCAGTGTATCAGTTAAGTAAAAAAAAAAAAAAAAATTAGTAGAGATCGTGGTAGAGATGGAGATATTTATTTTTTTAATAACACAGCATTTTTTATTATAATTTTGATAATGATAATATACACTTTCATTATACACTGTTATATACTAACTATTTCACACATTTTATTAGCTCATTTCAAATATGCACGTTTGAAGCACTAATAATAAAAGCATCAATTTTTTCTCCATAAGCAACAATAACACAATGATCGAACTGACGAAGTTCACCGAAGGTCATATTTATTTTATTTTAATAATGAAAAAAAAAAAAAAAAAAAAAAAACAACATGTCTTTTGTCGAGGCATCAGCACGAGTGCAGTTAGACTGCAGACTGCAGAGTACTGCCAGTGCATCGCGTCTCAACAACCTATCGACAAATCTTGATCTCGAAGAAACTCGAAAAATCGAACTCGCAGTTCGATCGAGCCAAAGGGCTGAGTACGGAAATCCAAAAAAAAGCTGAAACTCCTGAAACAGCGCATGATAAATAGAAAAAGGTAATAACTTTTTAAGCAGCAATCATTTCGGGACAATTTTTTTTTTTATTGTTCCACAGTTTATTGGCTATTTATAGCACATGAAAGATATGAAAAAAAAACTCGTTTGTTATGGTTTTCATCTCACGGACTAACCTTGAAAACCAGAAATCAAAGTATATATAGCGTACGCTTTTTCACGGTCGTTTTTTAAACCTCTCGCCGTTCAACCGCTACCGCGGTTTAGGATATCATCTCACTGAACAAGTCAGAAAAAATTGGCTTCAATTAATTTTATTAAAAAAAAGTTTTTTTTACTATTTTTTAAATGCATTTTTGCCTGAAATTTGTAAAGTTTAACAAGTAACATGGCTATTCTCTAGTGGCAAAGTCTTGTATGATTTAAATTTATAAAATTTACATATATACCTTTATAAAATCATCTCAATCAGAAGGAAAATGTCAACTTTGTTAATTATTGAATTAAAAGTGGACTATTAAAAAGTTTATTCATATTTAAACTTCGAAGCCTATTTTCTGAGATAAACTTAAGCTGTTTGAAAAATTTCTGTTTTACATTGTGTATAAATTTAGTTTCATTTTAATCAAATTTTTAAAGTTAACGTAATTTGCTGTCAAACACACTGACGACAATTACTAGATTTTAATCTTAATCTTGATTGTAAATGCAAAATTATTTCAATTCATTAAAAAAAATTAATTTTTAGTAAGTAAAAAATCACATACATTAAAACAAAAAAAAAAACAAAAAAACTGACTAAATGTCAAAAAAAGGAAGATGAATTAGATAACAATCAAAATGGAAGTAATTAATTACAGTTTATTATATTTTAATTATTAAATGAATGGTATGAATAATTAACTACTTTCACAATATTTAAAAGATCGTATGAAATTTATCTCAGAATTAGCCAAAAAAGTAATTTAATTCAAATAAAATTTACCATGAAATGGCGTTAAGCAAATTAATGTTTTAAAATCAGCTTACCAACATCCTTTTTTTGGATGGTTTTAACTTCCCCCTTCAATATCATCAACAATTTTTACTATTTTATCATCCATTTGTGATGGATTGTTAACCAACGAATTAGATGTTTCTGTAATGCCAATAATAATGCAATAAAATATATTTTTTTTCGTATCTTAAGATAAAGAATATAATTTTTTAACCTAATCTTGATAGTACAACTGTTTGGGAAAAAAGTTATAACAATTCAAAGCTTAAGCCACTCGAGGCTTAAGCCGTGGCTCAGCCGCAGCGTAGGATGGGCATAAAAAAAATTAAATTGATGCTTTTTTATACTGTCATGACATTTTGCAAGTTAACTCAATATTTTTTATGAGCTTACCAAGTTGAGTTTTAGAAGGTTCTTCGGAGAAGACAGTCTTGTTCGTTTCCTCAGTTTCTTTTATCGTTGGAACGAATTCTTTTTTTTTTTTTTATTAATTAAATACTGCTTTTTAAATATATTCAATAACAAATTATCAGAATTTTTTTATTACTAATGTTTTAACTATAATTTTTTAAAATAATTGTTTGAATTGTAAAAAAAAAATAAGTGGTAAAAAGTTTTAATTATTTACTATTTATATGTTGCTGTAGAAAGTTCCACCGACTTTGGTTCGGATCGTGAATCTGAAAACAACTTTCAAGATTTAAATGGTTTTGGGGAAGGTAACGGAGTTGACTTCAACGTTGAGATCGTCAAGCGTGCAAGACGACAACGTAGAAGACGTCATCGTCACAGACACCAGAGACACAGGCGTCGTCAGGAGCGGCAGGCAACTGAAGGTAAACTTTTGATAATTACCTAATAAATTAATTAATAATAGTAAATTAATAAAAAACAAATTGTTTCAGAAGCAAGAAGGGCTGCTGAGCAGGGTATAATCGCACAAGATGCTCCTCCCAATGGTAATATTACCAAAATCATCAATTATTACGATGAATAATTAATGAGAAGTTTGTGATAATATTTTTAATTTCAGATCGCGAAAATGCCTTGTTGTGCTCCGTTTGCCGTATCCTTCCTCTGACCCGCGCATTCTCATGTGGTCATTTGTGCACATGCGGCGAATGCGCCAACAAACTGTGGACCGAGCCATATTTGGGGCGAAGACAATGACCAGTTCGTCGGCAAGAATTGGTAGAAGAACCTCGCCGAATATTTTTAAAATTGGTCAATTGAAATTGATCGTCAGCCTTTAGGTTTGAAAAAAAAAATTTTTTTTGTGCTTATAATTTTTTAGTTTTTTGATAATTACTTTGAACACATTTTAAATACAATTTAATGCTAAACTTTTTTTTGCGATTGAGCTTAAAAAAATGCTGATTTTCAGTTTTTTTTAACTTTAAATTTTAATTATTTGTATTTTTTTTAAAATTCAAGCTTGTAAACCCATTAAGTGTAAAGCCTTTCATGTTTTTTTTTCTTTAATTCAATTATTTAATGTATAAAAGCAAAATATTGATTTTTTTATCAATAACTAAAAAAAAAATTAATACATCTTAATTATAATAATTATTATGAGTTAAATGAGGATAAAAAACAGTTAAATAGTTACTTTTTTAAAAATAAATTGCTAGACGTATAAAATAAAAATATTAATATTTTATCAATAACTTTCAAAATAAAATATAATAATTATTAAAATTAAGATATATTAATTTGAGTAAAATTTACAGAAAAACAGTAAAAATTACAAATTGTTTATCAACATTTTGTTTTATAGTTAAAATACAATTACAATTGAACGTCAGCCTTTGTTTTAAAAAAAAATTTTCTTTATTTTTTTAAATAATTTTTTAGCTTTTTGAACATTACTTTGAATACATTTTAAATACAATGTAATACTAAACTTTTTTTACGATTAAGCTTTAAAAAATGCTGATTTTCAGTTTTTTTTAACTTTTTTTTTTTTTTTATTAATCTTTATTACCTTATTTAGGTTATTAGATACAACACGAATTTAACATTTAATTACAGTGGGGTACAATAGGGTTTTAACTGTTGGTTTAATGAAGTCCGTCGGGTGCTTCAGTCCTCGAATGCTTCATCAGGTAAGGTGAAGTTGCCGTCCGATATTCCATCAGCTATAGATGGGTAGCAGTGAAGGGTTGAAAGGTCTTATAGCCTTATCTGGTGTGATTCGTTTGTAATTTTAGAGAGCATTAATCCAATCATCGGTGGCCATCTCCTTTGATCCTCAGAATGTACTGATGTTACCCAAAAATTCTTGTCTCGTCTCATGCGGAACGCGCGGCTCGCCTCGCCGCTGCTCGAAAAATCGAGTCAACGGAGATTCGAACGGGCATCCCTTGGCGCGCCGATGTTTCAGCCGACTAAGACGCGTGCCGTAGCCGACTGAGCCAACGACGGCTCTTTTTTTTTTTTAACTTGAAGTTTTAATTATTTGTATTTTTTTAAAAATTCAATTTTGTAAAACCATTGCATGTTAAGCCTTTCATGTTTTTTTTCTATAATTCAATTACTTAACGTATAAAAGCAAAATATTGCTTATTTATCAATAACAAAAAAAAATTAATAAATCTTAATTATAATAATTATTATGAGTTAAATGAACAGAAAAACAGTCAAATACTAACTTTAAAAAAAAAAAATTGCTAGATGTATAAAAGCAAAATATTAATATTTTATCAATAACTTTCAAAATAAAATATAATAATTATTAAAATTAAGATATATTAATTTGAGTAAAATGTACAGAAAAACAGTTAAAAATACAAACTGTTTATCAACAATTTGTTTTTTAGTAAAAATACAATTTTTTTTTTAAATAAGGGAACGTTCATAAACCACGTGGTCATTTTTTCGAAGATTTTGAAGGGCCCTCCCTCCCATGAAGATCAGCGTAGTATTTTTATCAATTTTTCGACTCCCCCCCCCCCCAAAGTCACGTGGTTTTTTTTACGATTTCAAATTGTAAATATGAATACTATTAGTTTTTTAAAAACATTATTTTTGAAGCTATAATTTAATGATTTAATACCAGGGGCGCAACAACTCCCTTCAGCTAGGGGGTGTCCTGGGGTCTACCCCCCCCCCCCTCCAATAAAACTGCCGTCGAGAAAAAAAAAAAAAAAAAAAACGATGAGTTCAATAAATAGACTGTTTAATTATCCCCCAAGCTCTAAACCCCCAAAACACTGGGCGTAGAGTTTAATGAATAATCTGATCAGCTATCCTCCAAGCCTTGAACCCCCAAAACCCTGGGCATCGAGTTCAATAAATAAACTGATCAGCTATCCCCCAAGCTCTAAGCCTCCAAAGTACGGAAGCCCGGATACGACACGAGCGATATTCAGAGTTGTGCGAGCGTTTCCAAGTTAGAGGGACTTTTTCGAGTTGCCGGTCGAGTTTCGAGATGAGTTGTGAGTTGCACTTTTTACTTTCAGAGGTTATACTATCATCCATGTGTATATCGATAAGTGCATGTGCATCTTGACTCGAACCAACTGTGATTTATTTTCAAATCTTTTTGTAAATAATATTAATATTAAGAATTAAGGATTTACTTGGTCATTTCAAGAATTAAATGTCTTATTCAAAGTTCATTGTTTCAAAAAAAAGTTTGATTGTCTTAAGGTAGGACCGCTCCTACGGCTCTAGTCAAGATGCATTTTCGGTTAAACATTTGAGTAGCTTCACGCGTATATAGATATAGAAATGCATTAGCAGCAGAAGCTTTTTTAACCTAAAACACATATTTTTGTTTTTTATTAATACTTAGAGGAACCGAATGTATGATTTAATTAGTTATATGTGATTCTTGTGCATTCTAGTTAAACTGACAAATTTTCTGAAAACCTGATCACATGTAATTATGTAAAAATTGTATAAAAAATGTGCTCTCCCATAAGACTACGGGTTAAATCGACGCGATGTTAATATTCAATTACTCAAAAACGAAAAACCCTCAGGTTCTGAAAATTTAGTGGCATCATTTTTTAATATTTATCTTCGACTTCCTAAAGTTTTAGATTTTTAACACATCTCTTTCTAGTTTGTGCGGTCCTACCTTAATATCAAAGGTAAATATAACCTCTTGCATACAAGAAGATAAGCTTTTATTTCTTCAAGTTGGAGATATTTTTATTAGAATAATATAAAAATTTGTCTATAGTTCCAGTATCAGTTGTCGCCAATCTTGTTTATATGATCCATGTTCAGAGATGAGTGAAGTAAACAAAGTTTTCATCACATGTAATAATGAAACATTACAATTTCCATTAGAAGATGATGAAACGCTTCTGCTCAGTACATTACAAGGTGCTTTTTCAGGAGCAATTGGACTCTCTTTTAAAAATTCAGACGGGGAAACTGAGGTTTCAAAAAGAGAAAATGACAAGATTTTTATTAAAGCTGTGGTTTCTAGATATGAAGCCAGATATGTTCAAAGTAAGAGTCACTTATTTTAAATGTATCAAAAAAAAACTTATTTTTTATCAAATAAATTTTTTTCTTCTCCCAATTTTGCAGCTTTGAGCTCACCTGTACAAACAACATGCAAAGCTGTTGAAAATGTACAAGAGCTGCGCCGAATAAAAGTAAATTACTATAAAGATGCAATTATGGGTTCAATACCAGCGGGTTCTAGCAGCTCTATTCAGGAAGAGATGAGAAAATTATCATCTTCAAAAAAGGTTTGGACATAATAATTCATTGCGATACATTTACTTATTGGACAATTAGACATGTTTTAAAAAATTCTGTTTTTAATTAAATTAAATTTATTCTTAATTTTAAATTGCAGATTGATAATATGAAAAAATGGCTAATAAAAAAACAAAAAATTTTTCAATTGGGTGGAAACACAAATTATCTCCTGACTTAAAAAAGTATACTGCCAAACGATTGCCTGATGGTGGCACCAGGATTTTAACATTAGAAGTTGGAAAATTATATACTGTTGCACAGGTTATACAGTTATCTAAACCACTATTTGACAGTCATCTTGCCAAAATTTTTTTTGCACATTCTGAAGTAAAACTGGGTTACAATAATGATGAATGTATTGAAAACTTTTATTACAACTCTAAAGAAGTCGGAATAATCGATTATTACAAATTGAAATCCATTCCTAAACCCCATTTGTACCTTCTTTCATGTTCAAATCCTGATGATGAAGACTTACAAGACAAACTTCAGGATTTTTATGAAAGTGAAGATAATGAATACTTAGAAAAAAATAA